>NIVC01000032.1:1009088-1011588 GCA_002269645.1 Macrostomum lignano | reverse complement strand
ACATGGTGACAGGGTGACAGGGTGACAGGGTGACAGAGTGACCGGGTGACAGGGTGACACGGTGACAGGGTGACAGAGTGACAGGTTGATAGACAGGATAACAGTGTGACAGGGTGATAGGGTGAGACAAGGTGACAGGCTGATAGGGTGATAGGATGACAGTGTGACAGGGTGATAGGGTGACAGTATGACAGGGTGACAAGGTGACAGGATAACAGGGTTACGGGGTGACAGGGGCAGTATGAGAGTATGACAGGGTGACAGGGTCACCCTTAAACAATGCTTACACACCCCGCTGAAGCTAAACATTTCAGCTAGCAAAAAACTATACATTTCATTGCAAAACAGAGTAGTCAGTACAAAAAATTCATGTATATATTTAGATCAAAAGCCCACCTATTATCGCACACAATAACCGTGAAAGCATTCAGAGATAGGGAGAGAGAGAGAGAGAGAGAGAGAGAGAGAGAGAGAGAGAGAGAAAACCCAAGTTTACTAATATTTGCATGACGGCTGCTTTTCATGATGAAAGCCAAAATGCTTGGTTTACCAGCTGCCTGAATCGATCCATGCGTTGAGGCTGACAATCGATCCTACGTAAAAGAAGTGATAAAATTCTGTACATTTTTTCAAGTTTTCCTCTGCTGCATTTCCTGAGAGCAAGGTTGGTTTCTCGCTAGAATGAAACCTGCCATTTAAATCTATGAGCGTAGCTGATAACGTCGTAGAGATTTCCTGTTTTTTTACCTTGAGCTGTCAATAAACTTGTGTTTTTTTTGTTATTGGGTTTCGAGTCTGTAAAGATTGATGTTTAGATGCTTTTTTATTGCTGCTAAAATCAGATTGACAAAAATCCGCGTGGGCGCCCCTGTCTCTTGATTGGCGCCCCTGTCTCTTGATTGGCGCCCCTGTCTCTTGATTGGCGCCCCTGTCTCTTGATTGGCGCCCCTGTCTCTTGGTTGGCGCCCCTGTCTCTTGATTGGCGCCCCTGTCTCTTGATTGGCGCCCCTGTCTCTTTGTGGGCGCCCCTGTCTCTTGATTGGCGCCCCTGTCTCTTGGTGGGCGCCCCTGTCTCTTGGTTGGCGCCCCTGTCTCTTGATTGGCGCCCCTGTCTCTTGGTGGGCGCCCCTGTCTCTTGGTGGGCGCCCCTGTCTCTTGATTGCCGCCCCTGTCTCTTGGTGGGCGGCCCTGTCTCTTGATTGGCGCCCCTGTCTCTTGATTGGCGCCCCTGTCTCTTGATTGGCGCCCCTGTCTCTTGATTGGCGCCCCTGTCTCTTGATTGGCGCCCCTGTCTCTTGATTGGCGCCCCTGTCTCTTGGTTGGCGCCCCTGTCTCTTGATTGGCGCCCCTGTCTCTTGATTGGCGCCCCTGTCTCTTTGTGGGCGCCCCTGTCTCTTGATTGGCGCCCCTGTCTCTTGGTGGGCGCCCCTGTCTCTTGGTTGGCGCCCCTGTCTCTTGATTGGCGCCCCTGTCTCTTGGTGGGCGCCCCTGTCTCTTGGTGGGCGCCCCTGTCTCTTGATTGCCGCCCCTGTCTCTTGGTGGGCGGCCCTGTCTCTTGATTGGCGCCCCTGTCTCTTGATTGGCGCCCCTGTCTCTTGATTGGCGCCCCTGTCTCTTGGCTGGCGCCCCTGTCTCTTGATTGGCGCCCCTGTCTCTTGGTGGGCGCCCCTGTCTCTTGGTTGGCGCCCCTGTCTCTTGATTGGCGCCCCTGTCTCTTGATTGGCGCCCCTGTCTCTTGATTGGCGCCCCTGTCTCTTGGCTGGCGCCCCTGTCTCTTGATTGGAGCCCTGTCTCCTGATTGGCGCCCCTGTCTTTTGTCTCTTGGCAAAAGTGGAGCTTCTGTCATTCTTCGAGCTTATCTGCCTCTTGCTTTTTTGCACCCCCTGCGTGCGCCATCATCAATCATGTCAACCTATGATCAACAGTGTATTTCTTTTCTGAGGACAATCTGTCCTTCTGTCTTCACCACTCCTATTGAAGGATTGATGCATGTAGACTGGCACACCCTGCGAGGATATTCCAATATCTTATTATCCAAATTAACTAAAGTGAATATCATGAATTGAAACCCCACAGTCAATGGCGACTTTTCTAGACGCCTTAAAAAGACCTCTAGCCATAATCTATTGAATGTAAAGACAATCAATTTTTATTGAAGCACCTGGAAAGCGCTGCACGTGAGCTAAAATCTCTGCTGAGCTCTGTTTAAACAGCTGCTGTTGGTGACTGATAAAGTCCAAATTTGTGCGTAACTGGCCTTGCCTTACCGAGCCCATTTCAGTCTCGTTCACTACCGGTACACTTATCTACCTATCTATCTATCTATCTATCTACCTACCTATCTATCTATCTACCTACCTATCTATCTATCTATCTATCTATCTATCTATCTATGTATCTATCTATCTATCTATCTATCTATCTATCTATCTATGTATCTATGTATCTATCTATCTATCTATCTATCTATCTATCTATGTATGTATCTATCTATCTATCT
>NIVC01000032.1:861588-1006588 GCA_002269645.1 Macrostomum lignano | reverse complement strand
GCATATGAGCTTTGAAATCGATGCAAAGCAATAGGAGGCCTATCGATTCCTCGGCTGATTCCGCAATCAAAAAAGGCAAGGCCGCTTCAAAATAGCTGTGCAGCGAGAACTTTGAGCTCGAAAATTTGAATCGAAATTGTGCACTTTTGCAGATTGAGCTTCTCTCGAATAATGGTATAAGGGTGAGATAAAAGCACTTGATGGGGTGAGATAGACTCACTTGATAGGGTGAGATAGACTCACTTGATAGGGTGAGATAGACTCACTTGATAGGGTGAGATAGACTCACTTGATAGGGTGAGATAGACTCACTTGATAGGGTGAGATAGACTCACTTGATAGGGTGAGATAGACTCACTTGATAGGGTGAGATAGACTCACTTGATAGGGTGAGATAGACTCACTTGATAGGGTGAGATAGACTCACTTGATAGGGTGAGATAGACTCACTTGATAGGGTGAGATAGACTCACTTGATAGGGTGGGATAGACTCACTTGATAGGGTGAGATAGACTCACTTGATAGGGTGAGATAGACTCACTTGATAGGGTGGGATAGACTCACTTGATAGAGAGATAGACAAGGTGAGATAGATAGACTTGATAGGGTGAGATAGACTCACTTGATAGGGTGAGATAGACTCACTTGATAGGGTGAGATAGACTCACTTGATAGGGTGAGATAGACTCACTTGATAGGGTGAGATATACAGACTTGATAGAGTGAGATAGACTCACTTGATAGGGTGAGATAGACTCACTTGATAGGGTGGGATAGACTCACTTGATAGAGAGATAGACTCACTTGATAGGGTGGGATAGACTCACTTGATAGGGTGAGATAGACTCACTTGATAGGGTGAGATAGACTCACCTGATAGGGTGAGATAGACTCACTTGATAGGGTGAGATAGACTCACTTGATAGGGTGAGATAGACTCACTTAATAGGGTGAGATAGACAAGGTGAGATAGATAGACTTGATAGGGTGAGATAGACTCACTTGATAGGGTGAGATAGACTCACTTGATAGGGTGAGATAGACTCACTTGATAGGGTGAGATAGACTCACTTGATAGGGTGAGATAGACAGACTTGATAGAGTGAGATAGACTCACTTGATAGGGTGAGATAGACTCACTTGATAGGGTGAGATAGACTCACCTAATAGGGTGAGATAGACAGACTTGATAGAGTGAGATAGACTCACTTGATAGGGTGAGATAGACAGAGTTAATAGTGTGAGAATGACAGACTTAATGGGGTGAGATAGATAGACTTGATCCGATAAGATAGACAGACTTGATCGGATTAGATTAGACTTATTTTATTAAGTGGAAACGGTGAGAACCAAAAAGAAGAAGATATTGGTGAAGAAGACAAGCTAAATAAAAGCAGGTGATTGGGACTCTGTCAACGATTATTTGACCAAGAAAAGCAGAGTGCAAAACTAGTGGCTAAGGAAGAGTTGGGTTCAGATATCTCATTAACATTCGACCAGCTGGAACAGATGAAGATGCATGACGAGCAGACCAGAATATCTAGAGCTTCGCAGAATTTCACATCGAAGCACAAGTCCTCGCTTGACTGAACTTGGTGGAGAGAGAAACAGTCGTGATAGATAATGAGTTGCCAGGAGGATAAACATATTGTTCATTCCCCAGTGAACGTTGCTGTCTCTGCTGTCTCTATTCTAACCTGGACATTGTTTGACTATGAGTTAACATAGATAAATGCCCTTCAATAGTATAAATCAATGAATATATGATCTATATGGAATTGCTCGATGATTGGACTTTTACTTGTCTCTAAGGCTCCGAAATATAATCTGGTGTAAAAACGTCGTAATCTATGTTTAAATCAATTCAAATTGCCGCTAAAACCCGGAAATTTTAATTGGTATTTGTCGATTGACTGTCCTTGAATTAGTTTTTCTAAAAAGTCGTAGTCCTAAGTTTGAAGTCTTAAGACTTTCGAACTTAATGATATTCATAAAGATTTTTGTTTAGAAAATTAGAATTCTACTAGCAATATTCGCCCCCCGTTGGGGGACATCTGTATAGAATCTCTGCTCTCTACAAGTAACAAAAATATAGCCAAATACGAGCGTAAAGCATTCACAATCACAAAGAAAACAGACAAAATACTTAAATGAAGTGCAATGCAAAAAGAAATCATCCCAAGACAGCAAGCATCCCCCAGATAGCAAGCATCCCCCAGATAGCAAGCATCTTCCAGAGAGCAAGCATCCCCCAGATAGATAGCATCCCCAAATAGCAAGCATCCACCAGACAATAAGTAGCTAGTGCGACCATTTCCTTAGCATTATAGTGGCTCCTTTAAAATTCGCTTACTTTTACGTTTGAAATTGTTTATCTTTTATGTTTGACATGGTGGCTCTTTATTGTTTGACATGGTGGCTCTTTTATGTTGACATGGTGGCTCTTTTATGTTGACATGGTGGCTCTTTTATGTTGACATGGTGGCTCTTTTATGTTGACATGGTGGCTCTTTTATGTTTGATACGGTGGCTCTTTAATGTTAGACAAAGTGGCTTTTTATTGTTTGACATGGTGGCTCTTCTATGTTTGACATGGTGGCTCTTTAATGTTAGACAAAGTGGCTTTTTATTGTTTGACATGGTGGCTCTTTTATGTTTGACATGGTGGCTCTTTAATGTTTGACATGGTGGCTCTTTAATGTTAGACAAAGTGGCTCTTTAATGTTTGATATGATGGCTCTTTTATGTTTGACATGGTGGCTCTTTTATGTTGACATGGTGGCTCTTTTATGTTGACATGGTGGCTCTTTTATGTTTGATACGGTGGCTCTTTAATGTTAGACAAAGTGGCTTTTTATTGTTTGACATGGTGGCTCTTCTATGTTTGACATGGTGGCTCTTTAATGTTAGACAAAGTGGCTTTTTATTGTTTGACATGGTGGCTCTTTTATGTTTGACATGGTGGCTCTTTAATGTTTGACATGGTGGCTCTTTAATGTTAGACAAAGTGGCTCTTTAATGTTTGATATGATGGCTCTTTTATGTTTGACATGGTGGCTCTTTAATGTTTGACATGGTGGCTCTTTCATGTTAGACAAAGTGGCTCTTTAATGTTTGATATGATGGCTCTTTTATGTTTGACATGGTGGCTCTTAAATGTTTGACATGGTGGCTCTTAAATGTTTGACTTGGTGGCTCTTAAATGTTTGACATGGTGGCTCTTAAATGTTTGACATAATGGCTCTTTTATGTTTGAAATGGTGGCTCTTTTATGTTTGACATGGTGGCTCTTTAATGTTTGACATGGTGGCTCTCTTATGTTTGACATGGTGGCTCTTTAATGTTTGTCATGGTGGCTCTTTAATGTTAGACAAAGTGGCTCTTTAATGTTTGACATGGTAGCTCTTAAATGTTTGACATGGTAGCTCTTAAATGTTTGACATGGTAGCTCTTTTATGTTTGACATGGTGGCTCTTTATTGTTTGACATGGTGGCTCTTTCATGTTTAACCTGGTGGCTCTTTTATGTTTGACACGGTGGCTTTTAATGTCTGACAAGGTGGCTCTTCTATGTTTGACATGGTGGCTCTTTATTGTTTGACACGGCGGCTCTCTAATGTTTGACAAAGTGGCTATTTAATGTTCGAAATGGTGGCTCTTTAAAGTTTGACATAAAGTCACATATATGTTTGAGATGGTGGCTCCTAAATGTTTGACATGGTGGCTCTTAAATGTTTGACATGGCGGCTCTTTACTGTTTGAAATGGTGGCTCTTTAATGTTCTACATGGTAACTCTTTTATGTTTGATACGGTGGCTTTTTAATGTTCTACATGGTAACTCTTTTATGTTTGATACGGTGGCTTTTTAATGTCTGACATGGTGGCTCTTTTATGTTTGACATGGTGGCTCTTCTATGTTTAACCTGGTGGCTCTTTTTATCTTTGACACGGCGGCTCTCTAATGTTTGACAAAGTGGCTATTTAATGTTCGAAATAGTGGCTCTTTAAAGTTTGACATAAAGTCACATATATGTTTGACATGGTGGCTCTTAAATGTTTGACATGGTGGCTCTTAAATGTTTGACTTGGTGGCTCTTAAATGTTTGACATGGTGGCTCTTAAATGTTTGACATAATGGCTCTTTTAAGTTTGACATGGTGGCTCTTTAATGTTTGACATGGTGGCTCTTTAATGTTTGACATGGTGGCTCTTTTAGGTTTGACATGATGACACTTTTATGTTTTGACATAGTGGCTCTTTAATGTTTGACATAGTAGCTCTTAAATGTTTGACGCGGTAGCTCTTACATGTTTGACATGGTAGCTCTTTTATGTTCAACATGGTGGCTCTTTATTGTTTGACATGGTGGCTCTTTAATGTTTAACCTGGTGGCTCTTTTATGTTTGACACGGTGGTTTTTAATGTCTGACATGGTGGCTCTTTTATGTTTTACATGGTGGCTCTTCTATGTTTGACATGGTGGCTTTTTATTGTTTGACATGGTGGCTCTTTAATGTTTAACCTGGTGGCTCTTTTTTGTTTGACACGGCGGCTCTCTAATGTTTGACAAAGTGGCTATTTAATGTTCGAAATAGTGGCTCTTTAAAGTTTGACATAAAGTCACATATATGTTTGACATGGTGGCTCTTTATTGTTTGACATGGTGGCTCTTTAATGTTTAACCTGGTGGCTCTTTTATGTTTTACACGGCGGCTCTCTAATGTTTGACAAAGTGGTTATTTAATGTTCGAAATAGTGGCTCTTTAAAGTTTGACATAAAGTCACATATATGTTTGACATGGTGGCTCTTAAATGTTTGACATGGTGGCTCTTTAATGTTCTTCATGGTGGCTCTTAAATGTTTGACATGGTGGCTCTTTAATGTTCTTCATGGTGGCTCTTTAATGTTCTTCATGGTGGCTCTTTAATATTCTACATGGTGGCTCTTTTATGTTCGACATGGTGGCTTTTTAATGTTTGAAATGGTGGCTCTTTTATGTTTGACATGGTGGCTCTTTACTGTTTGAAATGGTGGCTCTTTCATGTTTAACCTGGTGGCTCTTTTATGTTTGACACGGTGGCTTTTAATGTCTGACAAGGTGGCTCTTCTATGTTTGACATGGTGGCTCTTTATTGTTTGACACGGCGGCTCTCTAATGTTTGACAAAGTGGCTATTTAATGTTCGAAATGGTGGCTCTTTAAAGTTTGACATAAAGTCACATATATGTTTGAGATGGTGGCTCCTAAATGTTTGACATGGTGGCTCTTAAATGTTTGACATGGCGGCTCTTTACTGTTTGAAATGGTGGCTCTTTAATGTTCTACATGGTAACTCTTTTATGTTTGATACGGTGGCTTTTTAATGTTCTACATGGTAACTCTTTTATGTTTGATACGGTGGCTTTTTAATGTCTGACATGGTGGCTCTTTTATGTTTGACATGGTGGCTCTTCTATGTTTAACCTGGTGGCTCTTTTTATCTTTGACACGGCGGCTCTCTAATGTTTGACAAAGTGGCTATTTAATGTTCGAAATAGTGGCTCTTTAAAGTTTGACATAAAGTCACATATATGTTTGACATGGTGGCTCTTAAATGTTTGACATGGTGGCTCTTAAATGTTTGACTTGGTGGCTCTTAAATGTTTGACATGGTGGCTCTTAAATGTTTGACATAATGGCTCTTTTAAGTTTGACATGGTGGCTCTTTAATGTTTGACATGGTGGCTCTTTAATGTTTGACATGGTGGCTCTTTTAGGTTTGACATGATGACACTTTTATGTTTTGACATAGTGGCTCTTTAATGTTTGACATAGTAGCTCTTAAATGTTTGACGCGGTAGCTCTTACATGTTTGACATGGTAGCTCTTTTATGTTCAACATGGTGGCTCTTTATTGTTTGACATGGTGGCTCTTTAATGTTTAACCTGGTGGCTCTTTTATGTTTGACACGGTGGTTTTTAATGTCTGACATGGTGGCTCTTTTATGTTTTACATGGTGGCTCTTCTATGTTTGACATGGTGGCTCTTTATTGTTTGACATGGTGGCTCTTTAATGTTTAACCTGGTGGCTCTTTTTTGTTTGACACGGCGGCTCTCTAATGTTTGACAAAGTGGCTATTTAATGTTCGAAATAGTGGCTCTTTAAAGTTTGACATAAAGTCACATATATGTTTGACATGGTGGCTCTTTATTGTTTGACATGGTGGCTCTTTAATGTTTAACCTGGTGGCTCTTTTATGTTTTACACGGCGGCTCTCTAATGTTTGACAAAGTGGTTATTTAATGTTCGAAATAGTGGCTCTTTAAAGTTTGACATAAAGTCACATATATGTTTGACATGGTGGCTCTTAAATGTTTGACATGGTGGCTCTTTAATGTTCTTCATGGTGGCTCTTAAATGTTTGACATGGTGGCTCTTTAATGTTCTTCATGGTGGCTCTTTAATGTTCTTCATGGTGGCTCTTTAATATTCTACATGGTGGCTCTTTTATGTTCGACATGGTGGCTTTTTAATGTTTGAAATGGTGGCTCTTTTATGTTTGACATGGTGGCTCTTTACTGTTTGAAATGGTGGCTCTTTAATGTTCTACATGGTAACTCTTTTATGTTTGATACGGTGGCTTTTTAATGTCTGACATGGTGGCTCTTTTATGTTTGACATGGTGGCTCTTCTTTGTTTGACATGGTGACTCTTCTATGTTTGACATTGCGCTTCTACCAGGTATTATGTTTAGCAGTTTTGTTGTGTTTTTAAGGTGTTTTGATAAAAAAATCCTTTTGCACTACTAAGATTCGAACCCAGGTCGCTACATTAGCATTCCATTCTGTTCGCATCTTGGCTATCTCTTTTCAATTGGAGAACATGAATTGTGGCCCTTATAATTCAATTCTTACTGCAAGTCAATTGAAGTAAAAAGTTATGACATAATCAATTTCTCAGTCAGCCAGTATCAGTCTCAATTTGAGTTAGTAATATTGGTTACGCAATTTAAATCAAGTCGTGTTTGCATTTTTTCGGCACTGTTTTCAACTGGTTGTGATGCAATCTTTATCACAATCGGAATTCAGTCAGTCAGTTTTTTCTCTAGCATTCTTACAATGCATTTCAAGTCGAAATTTTGCTTGACCTTTGCAAGAAAGCATGTTTTTCGAATATTTAATCCCTTTCACATTGAGCAATTTCTTAGCTAAGATGCATGTACCGTCCCAGAAAAATTTCTGATCGAATGGTGCAAGTTTGAAGAAAATCGGTTGAGCCGTTTTTTCTGAAATCAATCGCATACCCATATACATACATACATACATACATACAGACAACTCATTTTTAGGATATAGGACTAGCCATTTAGCCCCCCTCCGGGTGGCTTCTTAGCAGTTTAGCGCTTGTCTATAAGCAGTTTTGCACAGTCGCTGAGCATATCTCACTAATCTCCGCGCAGTTCTGCATTAGCAAATCTAAGCAGTTGTACACCAATTTTACTGAGACTAAAAAGTTACATTTCTTAATGTTTGAAACTTTTTTAGTTCTTTTATGATTATTCGTTATTTTCAAATCCTCATCAGATTACCACTATTCTCCCACATTAGCCCTACACCCCCAGATTAGCCCCACTTCCCCCAGATTAGCACTCAGCCCAGATTAGCACTCAGCCCAGATTAGCACTCAGCCCAGATTAGCACTCAGCCCAGATTAGCACTCAGCCCAGATTAGCACTCAGCCCAGATTAGCACTCAGCCCAGATTAGCACTCAGCCCAGATTAGCACTCAGTCTAGATTAGTACTCAGCCCAGATTAGCACTCAGCCCAGATTAGCACTCAGCCCAGATTAGCACTCAGCCCAGATTAGCACTCAGCCCAGATTAGCACTCAGCCCAGATTAGCACTCAGCCCAGATTAGCACTCAGTCTAGATTAGTACTCAGCCCAGATTAGCACTCAGCCCAGATTAGCACTCAGCCCAGATTAGCACTCAGCCCAGATTAGCACTCAGCCCAGATTAGCACTCAGTCTAGATTAGTACTCAGCCCAGATTAGCACTCAGCCTAGATTAGCACCGCTCCACAGATTACCGCCGCTTCCCAGATAGTTTCACCTTCCCAGATTAGCACCACTCCGCAAAAATTCGCACCGCTACTTCCTCCAGATTAGCCCCCCCACTCCTTTATATTAGCCCCACTCCCTTAGATTAGCACCGCTCCCCAGATTAGCACCACTCCCAAACTGCTAAAAGGCGACTACTATTATCGCCTCAGAAGTTTAAAGTTAAACCCTCCCCAGAAATTGGCAGTTATCCCCACAACAACCTGAAATTATCCCTTCTAATTCCGCAAAACAGACATGCAGTCATACAACTCATTTGCACTCTACAACTTTTATTATTATTATTCATTTATCCCTCAGGGACCCAGAATTGTCCCTTCTGCAAGCTACAATTATTCACAGTTAGATATCCTCCTCAGAAGTCTGCCATTATTATCCTAGCAGTCTGCAGCTATCCCCTCGGCAGTTTGCAGCTTATACGCTCATAAGTCTCGAGAAACTAACTAACGTCAGCAGTTTGCAGTTTGTCCCCTTTGCAGTCTGCAATGATCCCTTCAACAATCTGCAGTTCCCCTCAGTAGTCTGCAGTCAATTCATTTGCAGTCAGCAAGTGTTTCCTTAATAATTCTCATTTATCCCTTTGCAGCAGTCTGCAGTTCTCTCAGCTGGCCCCTTAGTATTCTCAGCAAACTGCAATGATCTTTTCAATGATTTAAAAATTTTCTCAGCATTTACGACGGCGCACTAATCAATTTTCGATACATATTGGCAGTCTTGCGCAACTCAGCATTTAGCAATACCTCAGCAGTTTAGCAGCATCGTCTACTGCAATGATGCTTTCAACAATGTTGAAATAAGCTCAGCATTTTATGGCTCACTAATCTATTTTCGATACATATCGGCAATCTTTTGCACCACTCAGCATTTAGCAATACCTCAGCAGTTTAGCAGCATCGTCTACTGCAATGATGCTTTCAACAATGTTGAAATAAGCTCAGCATTTTATGGCTCACTAATCGATTTTCGATACATATCGGCAATCTTTTGCACCACTCAGCATTTAGCAATACCTCAGCAGTTTAGCAGCATCGTCTGCAGTTTAGTAATTTAATCCCCTGCAGTTTAGTCCTATATACTAAAAATCTACTTCTATAGACCTAGATAATAACAATTAATGGGATCTTAGGATTTTACAAATCAAATCAAATTTGCTTAGTGGCTTGTGCGAGTAGCAAAAATAAATTAATCAAAAATGTTCAAAATAGTCGAGGCAGAAGCTACTAATGAATGAATTTATTTAATTTTAATTATCCGCTGGGGAGGCGGACTCGAACCTTGGACCTTATGCCTAGCCTAAACCTAGTCCTAGTGCCTACACTGCGGCTATTCCGCCTACTGATCGGAGGGCGCAAAAATCAGCCATATATTCTTCGGCACTGCAGTCAAATACATAGCAGTGATAGGCTGCTCAGTTCATTAAGCAGTTATGTGCAGGCAGAGCCAATGCACAATTGAGTGAAATCTATAAATAGCAATTGTCTATGCAGTCCGCCAGTCAGCCAGGGTTAGAATGTACACACGCAGCCACTGAGCATTATTTTCCTCTCCCTTATTGTATTGCAGCCAGTATTGAGGCGTACACAGTGAACAGAGAAAAGTTGTGGCGCAATCTTAATTGGAATTGAAATTCAGTCGGTGATATTTTGACCTTTTCTAGCCTCCCATTGAAAGCATAGGGAAAACTCGTTTTTCGAATATTTAACCATCTTCCCATTCGATTTTTTTAAATGCAATTACACCCACACAATCTCACAAGAATTTGCAATTGAATGAAGCAAGTTTGAAAAAAATCGGTTCAGGCATTCAGGCTGTAGACTGGAATACCGGTCAGACAGACAGACAGATCTTAGAGATTTAGTATATTGTGAATGATGATGATAATTTCATCTCCTACGAAATAATTTTTATTATTTAGACAATTGTAATTTGGATATACAATTAACACAGAATCCTAATTTTCTAAACAAAAAGCTTTATGAATATCAAAAGGGCTTTCAGACAGGCACAACATATCAAAAGAGGAACACTGGATCTGCCTCCTATCAAAAGCAATTAACAATTTTTTGTGCTGAAGAAATTCGAAACCTTCTATCTCCGTGGTGTATTTGTTCGGTAAAACCTGCCTCAAAAAGTTCCCACGAAACGTAGTTTTCCATACTTTTACTTGAGTAGTCATTGATTCCAACGCACTGACTCCTGAAAACGAATGCAGATGCTGGCCGTCATGAGAAGCGACTGCTGCAGCGGCTCTTCGAAGGCGAGGGCGAAAAACGTCACAACCCGATGGAGAGGCCGGTTGAGAATGAGACCGACGTGCTGTACGTTTGGTTTAAGGTGTCCCTGCAGCAGATTATCGACGTGGTAAGAAGTGGCTTAGTGTTTCATTTGCACTGACATTAAATATTGTTTAGTATGGCTGAACCAAAGCTGTTAAGAGTGTGTGCCTCTTATCAGTCAGTCACTCTTATCAGTGAGTCACTCTTATCAGTGAGTCACTCTTATCAGTGAGTCACTCTTATCAGTTAGTCACTCTTATCAGTTAGTCACTCTTATCCGTGAGTCACTCTTATCAGTGAGTCACTCTTATCCGTGAGTCACTCTTATCAGTGAGTCACTCTTATCAGTGAGTCACTCTTATCAGTGAGTCACTCTTATCAGTGAGTCACTCTTATCAGTGAGTCACTCTTATCAGTGAGTCACTCTTATCAGTGAGTGCTAAGAGTGTGTGCCTCTTATCAGTGAGTCACTCTTATCAGTGAGTCACTCTTATCAGTGAGTCACTCTTATCAGTTAGTCACTCTTATCAGTTAGTCACTCTTATCCGTGAGTCACTCTTATCAGTGAGTCACTCTTATCCGTGAGTCACTCTTATCAGTGAGTCACTCTTATCAGTGAGTCACTCTTATCAGTGAGTCACTCTTATCAGTGAGTCACTCTTATCAGTGAGTCACTCTTATCAGTGAGTCACTCTTATCAGTGAGTCACTCTTATCAGTGAGTGCTAAGAGTGTGTGCCTCTTATCAGTGAGTCACTCTTATCAGTGAGTCACTCTTATCAGTGAGTCACTCTTATCAGTTAGTCACTCTTATCAGTTAGTCACTCTTATCAGTGAGTCACTCTTATCAGTGAGTCACTCTTATCAGTGAGTCACTCTTATCAGTTAGTCACTCTTATCAGTTAGTCACTCTTATCAGTGAGTCACTCTTATCAGTCAGTAACTCTTATCAGTGAGTCACTCTTATCAGTGAGTCACTCTTATCAGTCAGTCAACTCTTATCAGTTAAACAAGTTTCTAATAATTGGGTAAATAATTAAATATATTGCCACAATGTCCTACAGTAAATCTTATCTAAAACTAAGAAACAATATCAATTTTCCAGCTGCTTTAATAAGTAGTTTCCTTAATCTGCCTCTCTGCAGTTTAACAGTACGCAACTGTTACCAGCATAGCTGCAGACTTTACTCTATTTTTGCATATATAGAGGCCACCTAGAGACCTGCGCCAGGCAAAATATTGCGATTGCGATTGAGTTTAAGCTGACCAGCTCGCCACAATATGAGTTTTCTTACTTTCACCCTCTCCCCTTCCCTCTTTCCCAATTCCACCCATCTGCACAGGCTTATCGCTTGATTTCACTCGCAGCAGCAGCAGCCGTGGTGCAGAAAATGAAAGAAGAAGTTGAAGGTTTTAGAGATGAACACCGCTGCTATGCTGCTTGTGAGCGAGAGAAGGCACCAGGAGCAGGAGGACCGGTGCACTCGCAAGTCGTGCAAATTTCGCCCAAGGCTGCTGTTCTCACTTCAAAATTCAGTGTTCAGTGTTTAAAAGAATTCAATTCGTCCCAGTATCTGACTTTCTAAACTGCCGATTTCCAAATGAAGCAACAGTCATAATACAGTTTTGTTTCCAAAACAGAGTTCGCAAAAATATGGTCGAGAAAAAAATGCACTGAAGAGACCTTTTTATGAGAGGCAGAAGGCTGTGTGTGCACCCTGGTGCACTTTAAGCGACATTGACAAGCATTTCGCTACCCATTAACACGCACGCGGGATGCGTGCTATTGTCCATAGAAAAAAACATTAGTTTAACGAGTTTTTAGATGACCCAAATATTAATTATTAGATGATTAATTTTTTATTTATACGGTTTATAATTGTAAATTATAAACAACAACTACTTATAGCATGAAAATGAGGGGGAAATGTCTAAAGCCATAGTTTCTCTCGAAGAATTAGTATTTTTGATAGATACGCCCTACTCAAACACAGTGTTAATAAAATTGTTGTTGCCCTCAATGCAAACACGCATATTCTTGGTCGGACGTACAGGCCTCGATATGAACTGGCCGAGGAACCGGCTCGTCAATTGATTGTGGGGTGGCATTGCAACTGGTGATCCGTCATCACTTGCGTGCAGACAGTAGAACTGATAGAGCCGCTCGCATTAGCAGAGAAAGACGCCTCATTGGACGGCATTGTGCTTGTGCTTGGAATATGCCGGCTTAGTGCACAGTTCACTGCCTTGGAACTCCTGAACAGACTGCGGTCCCGGCACCTGGTTAAATACCTTTTGACCGTCTTCTCACATTTCTGACCGGTAATAAGCATTATGTCTTGCAGCGAATGGCCAGCGGCGTCTAGATCGCACACTCTAGTGACTCTGTGGGAGAATCAAAGGAAAGTAATTTTACATGAACTAGTTAAAACTATTATTTATAAATATACTATTTATATACTATTTATATACCATATCGGAAAACGAAATTTACTTACCTAATACAGTGATTAGTGTAGACCTTGCTTAGACCGGCCCTCGCACTAAGTTTCTTCATAAATTCTTGAAGGAATCGATATCCTCGAGCGGTCTTCTCGGAGAAACGGTACGGTTTTAAAGATTGGCCTTGGAGAGGCTTCGGAAAAAAACGATAGCGAAGCGCAGGGCCTAAACGGGTATATTTATTCAAATATACTGGAGGGGGTGTAAGATAAGACAGGGGGTGGGGTGGAGTCCGCAACCGAGGAAAGAGGCGAGAACTGAGAGCCAATCAGAAGGCAGCGAGGGAGAGAGATAAATGACATAACAAAATTGAACTAGACAGATTCTACTGAGACTGCGTTGTCTTTCTCGATCATAAACAACTAGCCTATTTGGAAACACTAGTCAATGCACTTTTCTGCAGTCGGGATGCATGATATTGGAATAACACGACTCGCGCCTACCGGCGCTCGCGTGTTATACCGATATCATGCATCCCGACTGCAGAAGAATATACCATTGTCGCACAACCGGCGAGAGGCCCCCATTCCGCCGACTCCCCTGAGCAGGCACACAAGCGCGCTGATACGTACGCAGTCATTTGCACAGGCACACACTCACACAGGAGTGTACAGCGGCCCTAACTTTATTTATCGTTAGGCATGTACACTTCACTGTGCCTTGGGGGGTTGGGCCTCAAGCTGGGCGTTAATTGCACGAGCAGAGATTCCAATGTAGCCACAAATTAATGTAACTGCACTTGGAATCGAGCCTGGGCCACTGGCACATCAGAGCGCCGCGCTGGACCACTGCTTTGCTTGATTGCTTGCTGTCTCGGGTAGCCTAATTGATAAACTTGATAGTTCTTGTTGTTAGCAAATACAGGCATTACTGGAGTGCTCTAAGCTTTTTCCAAGCTTATGTGTGTTTTACAGGTGTTTGCACAATTCTCATAACAACAAAATGTCGCAATAACTGCTCACATTTTCACTTTTCTTGTTCAGGACGAAAGATTGCAAATAATTTACACCAACATGTGGCTAGACACAGTCAGTAATCCATCTTTGCCCTGACTGCAATTGCATTGGTTGATTATATTTTTCAAATTTCGTAGCTTTGTTTTAATCTCTACTATAACACTCGGTAGTGGTTTCGTATTTGGTAAAAACATTTCCAATTTCATTTGTCTTGCCAAAAAATAACAGTCTGCATTTTTGTTTTAAAACTGCGTTCTGATTTGTCTCGCTTGCAGTGAATGTTTGTGAGCATAGGTTAGAAATTACTGGACAAAAATCGCCCTTACCTATGCATGCAACGACAAAGTGAGCACTTTTCAATCCCCACTTTTGTTGAACCTTTTTTTACATATATGGAGACAAAAATGATTGCAATATCAGGCTATAATGGCGCTTGCGGATGCTGATGAAGTTGATTAGATTGCAACTCACGGGAAAAACCTGCTATACCTATCCATTAGTGAACTCCCGCAGGTTTTTAACCTTGCAGCTTTGGTCATCGGCTGGTCAAATGTATCTAGAAAAGCATTCTATAGTATTGTAGTCCCGTTTTTTACAATTCTTCCTTGCTCTGCTAACCTGAGACTCTATCGATCCTTGTTAGTTTACACACCTTGCATCACTATACAATACATGCTTTGTTTGGTTATAAAACATTGCGATTTTTTTCTGAATTTTTTTAAAGTCTTCTTTTCCATTTCAATATTCAACTGTCTGGTAAGAGAATAAAGGGTGAAAATGTTCTACAAGTCCAACATAACAGTTAAATAAGCCCAGGCATCCTTGATCTAGTTTGCTTTACCTTATAGCTCTCACCATGCAGCTTTTTCGCTCTCAACTCTTTGATTTCTAGGATGAGAAAAACCAGATCCTGTTTGCTAACATTTGGTTGGATTTGGTGAGTGCCTTACGCTGGAGTCGATGCAAAAACAGTAACATGTGTTTTTTCACGTATTTTTTTGTACTTTTGTAGTTTGTACATGTTTCAATTTTAGGCATCTCGCTTTTGATTGCTTGTTGTGCCATGATAGATCATTGTCTGTACTAGCAAAATAATTGATTGTCATTGTTGTTATCGGAACTATTAATTACGACTGTAGTTTAATTTAACATAAATTGGAAGAGGCGGAAAGACCAGGTAGTGATAGCGGTAGACATTTGATACGACAGCCAATAGAGGGTGGAGAGGAAGTGGAGAGAAGAGATGAGGGGAGAGAGGAGATGAGGGGAGAGAGGAGATGAGGGAGAGAGGAGCTGAGGGGAGAGAGGAGATGAGGGGAGAGAGGAGATGAGGGGAGAGAGGAGATGAGGGGAGAGAGGAGATGAGGGGAGAGAGGAGATGAGGGGAGAGAGGAGATGAGGGGAGAGAGGAGATGAGGGGAGGGAGGAGCTGAGGGGAGAGAGGAGATGAGGGGAGAGAAGAGATGAGGGGAGAGAGGAGATGAGGGGAGAGAGGAGCTGAGGGGAGAGAGGAGATGAGGGGAGAGAGGAGATGAGGGGAGAGAGGAGATGAGGGGAGAGAGGAGCTGAGGGGAGAGAGGAGATGAGGGGAGAGAGGAGATGAGGGGAGAGAGGAGATGAGGAGAGAGGAAGAGATGAGGGGAGAGAGGAGATGAGGAGAGAGGAAGAGATGAAGGGAGAGAGGAGATGAGGGGAGAGAGGAGATGAGGGGAGAGAGGAGATGAGGAGAGAGGAAGAGATGAAGGGAGAGAGGAGATGAGGGGAGAGAGGAGATGAGGGGAGAGAGGAGATGAGGGGAGAGAGGAGATGAGGGGAGAGAGGAGATGAGGGGAGAGAGGAGATGAGGGGAGAGAGGAGATGAGGGGAGAGAGGAGATGAGGGGAGGGAGGAGCTGAGGGGAGAGAGGAGATGAGGGGAGAGAAGAGATGAGGGGAGAGAGGAGATGAGGGGAGAGAGGAGCTGAGGGGAGAGAGGAGATGAGGGGAGAGAGGAGATGAGGGGAGAGAGGAGATGAGGGGAGAGAGGAGCTGAGGGGAGAGAGGAGATGAGGGGAGAGAGGAGATGAGGAGAGAGGAAGAGATGAGGGGAGAGAGGAGATGAGGAGAGAGGAAGAGATGAAGGGAGAGAGGAGATGAGGAGAGAGGAAGAGATGAGGGGAGAGAGGAGATGAGGAGAGAGGAAGAGATGAAGGGAGAGAGGAGATGAGGGGAGAGAGGAGATGAGGGAGAGAGGAGATGAGGGGAGAGAGGAGATGAGGGGACAGAGGAGATGAGGGGAGAGAGGAGATGAGGGGAGAGAGGAGATGAGGGGAGGGAGGAGCTGAGGGGAGAGAGGAGATGAGGGGAGAGAAGAGATGAGGGGAGAGAGGAGATGAGGGAGAGAGGAGCTGAGGGGAGAGAGGAGATGAGGGGAGAGAGGAGATGAGGGGAGAGAGGAGATGAGGGGAGAGAGGAGATGAGGGGAGAGAGGAGATGAGGAGAGAGGAAGAGATGAGGGGAGAGAGGAGATGAGGAGAGAGGAAGAGATGAAGGGAGAGAGGAGATGAGGAGAGAGGAAGAGATGAGGGGAGAGAGGAGATGAGGAGAGAGGAAGAGATGAAGGGAGAGAGGAGATGAGGGGAGAGAGGAGATGAGGGGAGAGAGGAGCTGAGGGGAGAGAGGAGATGAGGGGAGAGAGGAGATGAGGGGAGAGAGGAGATGAGGGGAGAGAGGAGATGAGGGGAGGGAGGAGCTGAGGGGAGAGAGGAGATGAGGGGAGAGAAGAGATGAGGGGAGAGAGGAGATGAGGGGAGAGAGGAGCTGAGGGGAGAGAGGAGATGAGGGGAGAGAGGAGATGAGGGGAGAGAGGAGATGAGGGGAGAGAGGAGATGAGGGGAGAGAGGAGATGAGGGGAGAGAGGAGATGAGGGGAGGGAGGAGCTGAGGGGAGAGGAAGAGATGAGGGGAGAGAGGAGATGAGGAGAGAGGAAGAGATGAAGGGAGAGAGGAGATGAGGAGAGAGGAAGAGATGAGGGGAGAGAGGACTTTCAGAAGGTGAGGCGTTGTCAATATAATGCTAGTAAAGTAATAACTTCCTTCCTCGCTACTGTATTTTTCCACGCAAAAACCGTGAGTTCCTGTGAAATTGACCTGCATCTGTTGGTGCAAACAGTTCTATATCCTATATATAGTTTAAAAACTTTACAAACTATAGTCTAGAAATATTCTGTGAACTTGCGGATTATAATATACATCCGGGAAAAGACCGTTCAAGTCGAGGAGGTCTATTTCTTTATTAATCGAAGACCCAGACCCAACTGCCAGATGCACAGCTGTTGGCTGTCTAACAACTTAAGCCTACAGATTCGGCACAAATTATCAGAACTGGTTTGTTTCACGTTTTTCATGTACTTTAATGGAAATTAATGAATCCGATATAACTGTTGTTTTAGCGCATTTCCATATGAGTAATTACACATAAGCAAAGCTTTGGATTTTTCTAAAGAAATTTCGAGCATGTTGCCTGCATTAACAATTCAACAATTTTGTTTAAATTCCTTTTCCAGACTTGGGTCGACTATCATTTTAAATGGGATCCTGCTGAATATGGGCAGGTTACAAAAATTAATATCGACCCAAAACGAGTCTGGAAACCGGATATTCTGCTGTACAATAGGTAAGCTAATTTGAAAAGGCTGTCTTGACTGTCATATAATCATCTTTTGCTCAAGGACCACTGTAGTATAACAGGAGGCCGATTTCCTGCAAACAACACACTGCGGAGATGGAAGAGAATCATTTTTTTGCATCAGATAATAAATTATTACATTTGATCTGGGCAGTGAAGATTGTCATTCTTTTAAATTAGCATGCACATCAGCATGCTATTCTACTCTATTTTATATACCCCAAGGTCGGGGGTTCGATTCCCACTGGAACGATTTGTGTCCTTGAGAGCAAGACACTCAGCCCTGCATTGCTTCAGTTCACCCAGCTGTAAAATGGGTGCCAGCATTAGCTGGGGTAATTGAGGCTGTGTGTGGCGACCCCCCAGTCCATGGACTGAACAGCCGTACGCAGCCTTCAGATGCGCCGCGCAATAGCTGCGGCTGAGCTGTCGGTTGCACATCTGCCTATTAGGGCAGGTGTAATCAATTATTATTATTAATATTTTATATAGCTGTGTACTTAAAATTTTGCTTTCATATTGTTTTGTTTTTATTTCACAAGCCCAAAGGTCTAAATACTCACAAGTAGTATTTGCAGAACTTTTTGTTTTGCTCTTTCTTGAGTCAAGTATATTTGAAATAAAAATTTCATTTCGATGCATACTAGTTCCTTGAGCTGATGAAATAAAAAGGAAATATGAGCTAATATGAAAATCCAGATTGCTTCCTGTTATACTAAAGTGGCCGTTGCTTTTGCCAGCAAAATTCCTGTAAAGTTGCTACCATTGTTTTTTCACACAGCGCCGACGAGAAGTTCGATGCAACCTATCCGACCAACGTGGTCATCGACCACACGGGCCTCATGACCTACGTACCGCCTGGAATGTTTCGTTCAACCTGCAAGATTGACATCACCTGGTTCCCGTTTGATACCCAGGTGTGCAAACTGAAATTCGGCTCGTGGACCTATGACGGCGGCACAGTCGATTTGAGGTTCAAGTGCAACAATGAGAGCTTGGTGACGATTGAGCAGCGTCTGAACGACCCGTTAAACTGCTCAGTGAATGGGGCTGGAGACATTTCTACCTACATTCCTAGCGGAGAATGGAACCTCGAAGGTTTGATAATTTTGCTTTTCTGTTACATTTGCTTTTTTTACTTGACTAACCGATCTCGGGTTGCAAATTAACTTGTGTGTTTCTAATTAACCTAATTGATATGAAAGTCCAGTTTACGGATTGAGTACATAGTTTAGAATAATTCATTGAAAAAACCGTTTGACCAAATATCAATTTACTTAATGAATTACCCTAAGCAAAGAAAGCATTTAATTTAGCTACCGGGTGCGCTCACAAATCTGTTGTTAAATGTTGACCAGCTAGGCTCTCTGACATCGTCAATTTATTAGCAGACTGAGGCCCCGGACAGAGTGCTAACAAGTCGAGTCTGCTGCACAGGTGTCTAACAGTTTGGACAGTTTGCAGTTACAACAGTGCCGCGAGAAAAATCTTGTTAAAAACTAATTAGGACTTTTCCAGTTTTTGCCCCAGTTAGGTCTGGTGGCGCCAGCTATAAAGCCACACTGCTTGCAAGGCTGTCATATAATTCTCCCTGCCAGTCAGCCAACATGCTTTTTCGCTTCAGAGTTGTCGAGTCTGCATAATTAAACAGAACACGAGAGGCTAGGTATTGGGGAGGGGGATTAAAGCAAAAGTCTAACAAGGCTGCTGGGCCCCGTCAGAGGAGCTTTTGGTTAATCAATCCATCATCCGTCATTAAAGCAAAACAAATCGAACGAGCGCGGAGTCAATAACACGAATAAATTATTAATTTAAGGAAAGCTTGAAGTTGTCCCAACTGTTGAAAGTTTGTTTAGCACGATTAAACCAATATGCTAGACGGCTGATCAAATCTAGTTGAAGAAAACGGAGCTAAATTATTGTGGAAAAAACTCGAACTACTAATTATTGCATAATTTCTCCCTCGGTAATTAGCGATTTTTTGTTATTATTTGTTATTTTTAGCTATTTCCGTTTGCAGTTTAAAAGATGATTTACTAATTTAAACACATAATATACACTGATTAAGGCAGAAGTCAGCTGACGTTTTCATTTCAAGGGCCAGATAGAGAACCTAGAGCATGACTGCGGACCGGAACAGGGGAGAGAGGAAAGATAATTGAGAACAGATAAGGGATATATGGGAAAGGAGACGAGGAAAAACACTAGAAGAGAGAAGGTGAGAGGAGAGGAGAGGAGAGGAGAGGAGAGGAGAGGAGAGATTGAGAAAAGAGGAGAGGAAGGGAGATGAGAAGGAGGAGATGAGATTAGAGAAGAGGAGAGGAGAGGAGAGGAGAGGAGAGGAGAGGAGAGGAGAGGAGAGGAGAGGAGAGGAAAGGAGAGGAGAGGAGAGCAGAGAGGAGAGCAGAGAGGAGAGGAGAGGAGAGCAGAGTGGAGAGGAGAGGAGTGGAGAGGAGTGGAGAGGAGAGGAGAGGAGAGGAGAGGAGAGGAGAGGAGAGGAGAGGAGAGGAGAGGAGAGGAGAGGAGAGGAGAGGAGAGGAAAGGAGAGCAGAGGAGAGGACTAGAGACCCCAAGCATAAGGGTTAACCAGGTGCCTTGCCAGCTAACTAGCTGCAGCGGTTCCTTACGCAAAAGAAGATCCTGTTAATCTGAACGATTGGCAATAAAAAGAGCAATTCTACGAGTATAAGAAAGGAACTTTCGAACTTTCTTATCCGATTGCTAATGCACTTTTGGTGTAGCAGAATCTGTCCACAAAGTGCGAAAACTTCCCCGCATTTGGCTTGCAGAGATTCCCGGAATTCGACACAGTAATCTGTACGACTGCTGCACCTATCCATTCATAGATCTGGAATTCTTCATGAAAATCCGTCGAAGAAAGCTTTATTACATATTCAACTTGATAGCGCCATGCTCATTCTTGGCTTGCCTAGCTCTGCTAAGCTTCATCATACCGCCTGATGCTGGCGAGAAAGTCAGCTTCGGTAAGAGGGCGAATCGCATTCCATAGATCAGTGTGCAATGTAAAAATGGTTAATATTGCTTTCTGCAGCCCAGATCTGGGCTTACATGCATTTAATTTAATCCAAGATATGTCTACCAAAGTAATGGAGCTTTTGTTTGTGAAGTTTTGAACATGCTGAAATGCTATTTTGTTTTTGTTGTAACTGAGCAGATTGTATTCTTGGCGTCACCCTGTATTGGTGCAGTGGAATGTTGGACCTGTGCCAAACTTGCTACCATAGACAAAAGCTCCATTACTATATGTGGACATGTCTTGGAGTAAATTCAATGTGTATAAGCCTAAATGGGCTGCAAAAAGCTATAGTATGCAGCATGGCTGGTAAGATTCTCTGGCAAGGTCTTGACCAAGTGAACAGTTGAAATTCATGTGTACTTCAACAAATACGCGCACACATTAATGCATGTCTTCAACAAGCACAACTGTTGAAATTTTAATTTTCACGTTTAATCTGTTTGCAGCTTGTCTATCGATATATAGCACAATTAGCACGGTATATCCCATTCATTTTCGTGCAGTACGAAGTAACTGTTTTGATTATTTTTGACGTCTGGTTCCTGGTCCAGCTGCTCTAAAAGAACCCACCTTGGATAACCTTATTGACGACGCGTCAACGCGCACTTAAAAATGTTCGGTAAGGCAACACCCTATGCAAATTATCTGTGCAATTGTTTAACTCTGACTGTGCTTTGCAGAGATGCCCTGTCAAAGATTCGCCATTACCTACGACTGCTGCCCGCATCCGTTCATAGATCTGCGATATCAAATTAAGATCCGCAGGCGGACCCTATACTATGGCTTTAACCTCATCATTCCATGCGTGCTCATCTCGTCTATGGCGCTACTCACTTTCATCTTGCCGCCCGATGCTGGCGAGAAAATCTCTTTAGGTGCGTCCGTTTTTATTAGAGGCATTTTAAGTAGGCGACATTGTCACACAACCGGCGTGAGGCATTACTGCCCCCATTCCGCCGACTCCCCTGAGCAGGCACACAAGCGCGCGGATACGTACGCAGTCATTTGCACAGGCACACACTCACACAGGAGTGTACAGCGACCCTAACTTTATTTATCGTTAGGCATGTACACTTCACTGTGCCTTGGGGTTCGGGCCTCAAGCTGAGCGTTAATTTCACGAGCAGAGTCAATGTAGCCACAATGTAGCCACAAATTAATGTAACTGCACTTGGAATCGAGCCTGGGCCGCTGGCACATCAGAGCGCCGCTCCAGACAACTGGGTGGGCTTACGTTCCTTTCAGTTTGATGTTTTTCAACGATTGCACCTTGCTAGGGCTATTGAGTGCAAGATTTTAAAATTACTGGTATATCTTCGAATACTTTAGAAATTGTGGCTGTTGGCATGACTGCCTGTCTGCCTTGGTTGACTGTCGTATTCTTTGAATGGATTCATCTCCTCTATTGCTTAGATTTATTCTAACAGTCCTACTCTAAAGTCCAATTCAAAAGCTGTTTTTAACCCGATAAAAAATCTATTGGCATCGAGTAATGTAGCAGGTATCTATAATTTATATTTGTAACAATCGGAATAGAAAGCTTAGTTTAAAGTTGATATTTTTGTCATTTAATCGAATTTATTGTTGCTTGAGCACTTTCTGTTGCATGCATTTCTATTATCTACCTGCTACGAGTTTTGTCATAGCCACCTGCTCGTATAAGTTTGGAACTGCAACTAAAAGAAGTTTACTCGTAGCAAGAGACGTGTGTTTATGGGTTCTGCTTATATTTAGCTTGTGTCTAACAGGTGTGTTCTGCTTGTGTCTAACAGGTGTGTAGCTTGTGTCTAACATGTGTGTAGCTTGTGTCTAACAGATTTGTAGCTTGTGTCTAACAGGTGTGTAGCTTGTGTCTAACAGGTGTGTTCTGCTTGTGTCTAACAGGTGTGTAGCTTGTGTCTAACAGGTGTGTAGCTTGTGTCTAACAGGTGTGTAGCTTGTGTCTAACAGGTGTGTGTAGCTTGTGTCTAACAGGTGTGTGTAGCTTGTGTCTTACAGGTGTGTAGCTTGTGTCTAACAGGTGTGTAGCTTGTGTCTAACAGGTGTGTAGCTTGTGTCTAACAGGTGTGTTCTGCTTGTGTCTAACAGGTGTGTAGCTTGTGTCTAACAGGTGTGTTCTGCTTGTGTCTAACAGGTGTGTGTAGCTTGTGTCTTACAGGTGTGTAGCTTGTGTCTAACCGTGTGTAGCTTGTGTCTAACAAGTGTGTAGCTTGTGTCTAACAGGTGTGTAGCTTGTGTCTAACCGTGTGTAGCTTGTGTCTAACAAGTGTGTAGCTTGTGTCTAACAGGTGTGTTCTGCTTGTGTCTAACAGGTGTGTTCTGCTTGTGTCTAACAGGTGTGTAGCTTGTGTCTAACAGGAGTGTGTAGCTTTTGTCTAACATGTGTGTAGCTTGTGTCTAACAGGTGTGTAGCTTGTGTCTAACAGGTGTGTAGCTTGTGTCTTACAGGTATGTAGCTTGTGTCTAACAGGAGTGTGTAGCTTGTGTCTAACAGGTGTGTAGCTTGTGTCTAACAGGTGTGTAGCTTGTGTCTAACAGGTGTGTAGCTTGTGTCTTACAGGTGTGTGGCTTGTGTCTAACAGGTGTGTAGCTTGTGTCTAACCGTGTGTAGCTTGTGTCTAACAAGTTTGTACACGTAGTTTGTGTCTAAAAGGTGTGTAGCTTGTGTCTAACAGGTGTGTGTAGCTTGTGTCTAACAGGTGTGTGTAGCTTGTGTCTAACAGGTGTGTGTAGCTTGTGTCTAACAGGTGTGTGTAGCTTGTGTCTAACAGGTGTGTGTAGCTTGTGTCTAACAGGTGTGTGTAGCTTGTGTCTAACAGGTGTGTGTAGCTTGTGTCTAACAGGTGTGTGTAGCTTGTGTCTTACAGGTGTGTGGCTTGTGTCTAACAGGTGTGTAGCTTGTGTCTAACCGTGTGTAGCTTGTGTCTAACAAGTTTGTACACGTAGTTTGTGTCTAAAAGGTGTGTAGCTTGTGTCTAACAGGTGTGTAGCTTGTGTCTAACAGGTGTGTAGCTAGTGTCTAACAGGTGTGTAGCTTGTGTCTAACAAGTGTGTAGCTTGTGTCTAACAGGTGTGTAGCTTGTGTCTAACAGGTGTGTAGCTTGTGTCTAACAGGTGTGTGTAGCTTGTGTCTAACAGGTGTGTGTAGCTTGTGTCTAACAGGTGTGTGTAGCTTGTGTCTAACAAGTGTGTAGCTTGTGTCTAACAGGTGTGTAGCTTGTGTCTAACAGGTGTGTGTAACTTCTGTCTAACAGGTGGAGTTTCTATGGTACAGACTCTAAACAGATCAACAAATTTCAAGTAAACATTTTCACAAAAAACTTACCCAGCACTGCGCACTGTTCTTACCTAAAACTGTAGTAGACCATAAGCCCATTCATAACTAGCTGTTGTAGCATGGCCTATATAATTTGCTATAATCTATAATTTGCAGTAAAAGTACATTTTAATGACAACTCTAGGAGTGACAATAATGTTGTCGTTAACAATGTTTCAACTACTGGTGGCCGACGCAATGCCGCAGACTTCCGAAGCGGTGCCACTTATTGGTGAGCTAACAGTTTTAAAGCAAGTAAAAACAATTTTGTTTAAATCGTTTGCTGACTTTTCATTTTCAAAATAATTAATAACTTTTAATTATACCAGTACCTAACAACGTCAATTTTGTTTAACTGTAAATTTAACGCGTTTTTTATATTAATATTTGTTTTATTTAATTTATTTGAAAATCAACTTTTGGCAAAACGATCCGGTCATTCCGTGCCTGCCAATCTTACCAGCCATGCACACTTTTTTAATTTTTTAAAATAAATCGTTTCTAGCGATAGAACAGTGTAGGTGTGCGCAAAATACGTTGTAAAATTAATGACTAGACAATCGTAAATTTTTGTTTAGATAAATGTTGCAAAGCACAAATACAATGCAACGATTTATTTTGTTAATTTTCGATATCCTTTGTTTCTCACCTTCGCTCTGGGACAACATTCGAATTGGCGAGCACAGGTGTTACTATCCTGTTGTCCTTGACCGTGTTTCTCATGATGGTGGCCGAGGCAATGCCACCGACTTCGGATGCGGTTCCCGTTATTGGTGAGACAATGGGAGGGCACCGTTTATGCACTATTAATAACCTTTCTTGTCATTTTTGTTTTGAGTTTTATTTCGAATTTGTTTTATTACTACTATTGGTTTGGCAATTTAAAGAATGTTTGAAATGGAAAATCACGTGGAATGAAGAGCTGCTTCCATGCAGATTGTTGTTAAATAGTGAATTGCTTCCACATGGGTTGTTGTTAAATGAAGGGCTGCTTCCAAGTGGACTGTTGTGAAATAAAGAGCTTCTTCCAATTGGATTATTGTTGAATAGTGTATTGCTTCCATGTGGATTGCGTTGCGATTGCGGATTGCTTCCATGTGGATTGTTGTTGAATGTCAGATTGCTTCCATGTGGATTTTTGTTGAATGTCAGATTGCTTCCATGTGGATTTTTGTTGAATGTCAGATTGCTTCCATGTGGATTTTTGTTGAATGTCAGATTGCTTCCATGTGGATTGTTGTTGAATGTCAGATTGCTTCCATGTGGATTTTTGTTGAATGTCAGATTGCTTCCATGTGGATTTTTGTTGAATGTCAGATTGCTTCCATGTGGATTTTTGTTGAATGTCAGATTGCTTCCATGTGGATTGTTGTTGAATGTCAGATTGCTTCCATGTGGATTGTTGTTGAATGTCAGATTGCTTCCATGTGGATTGTTGTTGAATGTAAGATTGCTTCCATGTGGATTTTTGTTGAATGTCAGATTGCTTCCATGTGGATTGTTGTTAAATAGTGAATTGCTTCCATGTGGCTTTTTGTTGAATGTCAGATTGCTTCCATGTGGATTGTGTTGCGATTGCGGATTGCTTCCATGTGCATTTCTAGATGGTGAATGTTTAAAGCTGTTTAGTGATACATGCAGTAAGCATTTTTATAAAAACTATTTAGCATGAATATCAATTGTAGAATTAAAAAAACTAAACGAAAAATCTGCTGTTAAATCAATTTTAGGCATGTACTTTGCGTGCACCATGATCATGTGCAGTCTATCAGTCGTATTCACGGTGATCGTGCTCAACTATCATCACAGAGACGCTGAATCGCACCCTGTGCCGAACTGGGTACGTCTGGGACAGGAACCGAACTATCAATAAAATCCACAAAATATTGTATATGCATTGATCTTTAGATATTAGGCAATTCACTAAGGATTATAATGTGTCTTGCTCTCAAAAGAAAGATGTTCCGAAACGTTTACCATTTTTAACTAAAGTTGAAGGAGGCTATAGAGTGGATTTTTCTTTGAAATGAGCCAGAGGTCGTCAAAGAAGGCATTCAGTATGGCCTAGAGAACACAGATTCTATAATACCCTGATGTGTCATTCTCAGACTTTGCTAATTTATAGATTTTTAAACACGCATTGAATTTAATCCAAGATATGTGTGCCAAAGTAATGGATATGGAATGCCGTTGTGCCAGCCTTGTACCATAGACAAAAGGCTCCATTACTTTGGCAAACATATATTGGATTCTATTCACTGCGCGTAAGCCCCTCAAATGGGCTGCAAATAAAAGCTGTATTTAGTGGCCATCTCCAAGGCCCCGAAAGCCCCGGGGGGTCAGGCCATAGACACCAGCTGTTGCTGCTGCTAATGCTCTAGAGCAGCAACAGCTATACAGTCTATGGTCTGAAACCTGGGGCTTTAGCACTGCGGTCACGCGCTGGATTGGCCCATCTTGGAGTTTAAACTGTAGAATCTGTACTGGAGAATGCATAGCGCTAAATGGGGTCTTACCATAGACAAATTCGGTCGAGAAGAATCCGATTTCTATAGAAAAGCGATTCTATTTCGGTTGACATTGAGACTCCATTACGTGTCTGTCTCAAGAAATCACTGTCAGTTACGAAAGAGCTTGTCTACCCTCGTACTTACAGAAAAGTGTCTATCACTCCAAAAAGTGTCAACAATAAGGCACATGCTTCTATATCTCAAAGAAGAATTGTAGGTACTAAAAATAAGAGGTGTCAGTCTTAAGGTAGACTTGATCTACTCTGCTCTTGAAACACAATTATGGATTTGTACGCATGCTATACACAGTTCTAATTATACTAAAAAGTGATTATGTGCAACCGACAGCTCAGCCGCAGCTATTGCGCAGCGCATCTGAAAGCTGCGTACGGCTGTTCAGTCCAAGGATCCGGGTCGCCACACATCCTCAATTACCCCCAGCCAATGCTGGCACCCATTTTACAGCTGGGTGAACTGAAGCAGGGGTTCAAAGTCAAGTGTCTGGCTCAAGGACACAAATTGTTCCGAGTGGGTCGAGAATCGAACCCCTGACAGTTCTAAGACATAATCACATCTAAGTAAAAGCAAAAAAAAACTCTTTCCCAGGTGCGAAAGCTGATCTGCACCTATTTGGCCACCGTGCTGTGCATGCAAAATCCCGCCAAGACGCGAGAGGCGTCCGGCCAGCAGCCTCGAACTTCATCGTTTCGAAACTCCTCGATGACGATGCGTCGAAGAAGAAGCCGCGAATTCGGCGGAGGTTTCGGCGGCGCCGGCGGCGGATACTGCGGTGTCGGTAGCAGCGGCGTCGGCGGCGGCGCTGGCAATTTTGAACTGCGAGAGAGATCATCGAAGTCGCTTCTAGCGAACGTGCTGGACCTGGAGGACGACATTCGTGGCGGAGGCGGCGTCGGACCACCGACCTATTTTCAAAACTGCATCGGCGCCTCAGCGCCGTCGCCCTCCTCGAACGGCCATCACCAGCAGCAGCAGCAGCACGCTGCAACCCATCAGTGCAGCACCCGGGGCGACCTAGCCGCCGTTCTCAACGAGCTTCGCATTATAACAAAGAAAATTTCCGACGATATTGCCGATAACGAAATCTCAAGCGAATGGAAATTCGCTGCCAGAGTTGTGGACCGGCTGTGCCTCATCATGTTCTCCTGCTTCACTATCGTGTCCACCTGTGCCATCCTGTTCTCCGCTCCCGACGTATTCAAAGGTTAAAACATTTTTTGTTTTTACTGATCTGTAGTTACAGAAATCCTTTACGAAATTTGACTGGCTTTACATGCATAGCCAGGTATTTTATGTGTGTGACTGGAGCAGTGGAGCAGCGCTTACGCTTGGGGGTTGTCGTGGGATCCACACCTATTAGGGTCAACCCCCAAGGCACCGAGGGTGTACATGACGATTAGAAAGTCACGGCAGCTGTACACCTGTGTGAGCGTGTGTATGATTGCACGCCTGCGTACAGAATTGTAAGTTATTATTACTATTATTATTATTAATATTATTATTGTGTGGTATTACAACATTTTTATTCATGTTTACCACGTACAAGTACACAAGGTATTATAAACTTAATCTTTCTCTTTTCTTCTACACGTAGATGTTACAATTCTGCAGTAGTAGCTACTGACTAAAATTCTTAAACTATTTCTCGCTTGAATCTTTTCAAGCCAGTTTCGTGTAAAATAACCTATCCGTTGTTAATCTTCGCAACCATAAACATTTGTGTACTACATTCTCTGCACGTTTCCTAAAAGTTACTTAAATTGATTGATTCATTTAATTTCAAATTGATTCTTATTGTTTCGTTTGGGTCCTAATCCATCTACATGTAATTGACGAATTTGATATTAAACAACGCTTTAATTTGTCATTCTTTAATTATAACAAAGACAATTGGGTGTAATACCCACAGTTTAAACACATTCTTAATAACAGTTTATCAATGTTTCAATAATAATCAGTTATATAGCTTTTAGCATTATTTACTTTGTGATTGATGTAGGCGCGTCCTGGGCCCCCACATTTTTTGCGCACCCTCCCTTCTTTCCCTGTGATACCTGCGTCCCTGTGATGACTCATGCTTATCGCCCATCTCACTCCCCCGCGCCTACGGCCGGTGCAGCATGGCCAGGGCAATCGGGACGGGCGCACCGCGATCCATGCAGGGTCCGTAGGCGTTGGCCCAGCAGCATCTGACGGCGCCAGCGCAGGGTTGCGCTCAGGGGCGGAGTTCCTGCGCAGGCCATCAGAGCGTTGGTCGGCAGGCGGTAGTGCGCGCCCAGCGCGTAGCGCAGTAGCGATCGGTAAAGCGCGTCCAGGGCTCGCTCTCGCGTCCCGGTTAGCGGCACAGCCTCCATGCCGTACAGCAGGATCGGCTCGACGGAATGCACAGAATGCACCTTCAGGTTGTAGCGTCAGGCCTGGTTCCTCCTGCCGGAGACAATCGCATCGAGGTTCATCAGCAGGGCGCCGAGGAGCATTCACCAGCAGCCTAACACAGGCGTCGCAGAGCCATGTGAAAGCGCACTGGGCAGCAGCGTGTGTTCATGCGTGTGACAGTTTTATGGCCCCCTTATCTCCCAAGCTTTTTCCTGCCTGTTACGTAATCCCCCATCATAAATCATTTTTCTCCACTGCACCTCACCCGAATTTCTCGTCCAATCACAGCGCGGCTGACAGTTGACGTCATCAGGTTTGCTTGGTAACGGCGGTCAAGAACAAGTCACTGCCTTCAATATCACGTTTCACGCTCACATGATAGCATGACGCGTGATCTCAGGGCTATTAAATAAGAATAAGAGACCTGAGCGGCACCCCGTTTAACTTTCCATTTCCGCATTGCCCTCCCCCTTTCCACGTTCCGTTTCCATTCCCACCCTTCGGAGCTGTACTCAACCGTTCGGAGCACCTTTCTCCTCGCTCTGAGCAGCTGCACCCTTTGGTGCCGAGCTGTACTTCCCTTGGCTTTAACTCCCGGACGCGTCTCGTCTGGACTGATCGTCCGTGACTGAAGCTGCCGCCGCGACTATCCGACGACCACCGTGCCAAGTAGCCCTGCACGTCGGCCGCGTCTGTAAAGTATTTTTTCCTGTAAGGGCATGAAATGGAAGTTGAGTATCAGAGTGGAAGATCACCGAGAAGGAGCCGAATTCAACCAAATAATCATATAGCAGTAACAATACTTCTGAATTTGCACCACGAGAGATCGCCCTGGGACCTGCACTTCCCTAATCCCCTGCCGCATCGAACCCATCTACATGTAGGAGGAAAGACATTAATATGTCTTTATCTACTATCCACACCATTGGAATCCTGGGGCTTGGGAGGGAATTTTAGTCTGGAACCGCCCTCACCAGCTAAAAGGAGCCCTATGCAAAAGTCCTCTCGTTTCCAGCACTGACTATATAGACTTTCCTAATTGTATGTCTCGCATAGAGTCTCTTAATCGGCCATTTCTGGTACAATTGGAGTCAAGAACCTTCGTCTTTTACAGACCGGAAGTCCCGTCTCGTTAGTGGGAGTACTCCTGCACAGGTGACAGCATGCAGTGGCGACCACGCTTCTTTCAAGTGTGTACTTTCAAACAACTACCAGTATGTAGCCCGGCTCGCTGTCTAGATAATGGGATCTTGGACACAACGTCAGCTACCGCGCAGAGGCGGAGGAAATCTATGGGACAAGACCCGGTGGCTGTACTTTTCAGGGCCAGAGATCAGGGGTTTGCACAGGTGTTTTCATGCAGCCCGGGTTACATGTACATGCATGGGTATACGCAACTTTAGTCAAAAAACATCTAAGCTTAGAACTATATTTAAACTGTTATCCCTTCTTATAAGACGCTTGTAACAGTGAATTTTTCTTGAAATTAAATGGACATGCACATTGTACTTGGAAATAAAACTTTTTTATACATGTACTTCTGAAGTACACGTTTACATGTAAATCGCGCCCGTACTTCTGTAATTAAAAAAATGATACGCAGTCATCTAACTCTTGCATTTTTGCCAGATCATTGGCTACAAGTATTCAGAATACATTTTCAGTCCAAAATAACTAAAAATGTCTATCTCTATATTTGTATTCTTTATCGAAAGTACATGTAGGCCCACAAAAATCCCGAGTTAATACCATTGCAATCGACTCAAATGCAGCAAAAGTCGTTTTTGCACTAGTAACCGAAGTAATTTCCTAAGGAAATATCCAAAGGAAAAATACTTTGCGACTGTAAATTACGGCTTTTGTTTTTTAAAATATTAACAAATTTTGTTTTTAAACTCTACAGGATCCGCGTACCTTGCTTTTTGACTGTTATTTTCTAATTACTTAACAATATATAAACTAAAAAGTTAGACCACTATTTGCATTTTAAAATTATTCTAAAGGCGTCTCCGGTAAGATTTAACATGAGTACATGACGTCTTCTTCCTCCCGGCCGAAGTTTTCAAGGTGTAATACTTTATTACCACGCTAACATAAATTATTTATTTTTATTATCATGTCTTCATACCCTGCTTTTCTATCACCGCCTCGCCTATGTCACCTAAAAAAGTGGACAACATTTGCCGGTTATGGATTCAACCTGCACGCTGAAAAAGGCAAAGCTGGCCAGTATATTGGGAAGGTTGATCCAGACTCTCCCGCTGAACATGGCGGTCTGAAAACAAAGGACTATCTGGTTGAAGTAAACAGCGTCAACGTTGGTAAGTACTAAAATTGGTCTAAATCATAAAAAAAATATTTAGCAAATTTACTTTACTCACTTGTATTGAAACGGGATTAGTAATTAGAGTTGGGTAATTTGGGTGTTTAAAAAGGAAATTGTTAGTGATATTTGTGGAAAATAGTTTTACTATTATGTACAGCTAATAGTTAAATTAGTAACCGAAATTATTTAAGAAGGCTATGCTTGGCTTGTTTCCTATTTATTTAAGAAATAATTTCAACCTAAATTATTTAAGTTTTATGAGTTGCTTTGTGTAAAGTTTAAAAGTGCGTCCATCTGTAGATGTTTTTAAATCAAATTATTTTCTAAATAAGAAAATAAAAATACTTTACTTAACTTAAAACTACCGTGTGTTTCTGAATGGTAATTAGATTTTTGTTATATTTTATACTGTGTTTAAAATAAATGTATATCTCTGTAAAGTAAAGTTACCTTACATATACTTTTAAATTATAAAAAAGTAAAATACTTAATATATTGGTTATCTACAGTTCCATCAAGACCTCATCACACGCATTCTAATTTCAGAGGATCTCTCCCACCAAAAGGTAGTGGAAATAGTCAAGGAAATGCCCAACTCAGTCACAATGCTAGTTGTGGACTATGAAGCCTACAAGCACTGCAGGGAGAATGGCGTCTCCATCAATTCTAGCATGCCCGAAGTAGTTTCTTTCACTACGCCAGACAGTCAGCCATCTGCCACTGCTGCTGGCGTTGACGAGAAACAAGAGAAGCCAATTGAATCGGTGGTAAGAAGTTTTGTTATAATGTAATGCTCAAATTTTATTGTTTATAAACCATGCATAAATGTGATTGGTGTATTCGTTACATGGCTTCAAATGTTAGACACAATCCTTACATAATATGACATGTTAGAAATAATTTAGCTTCATATCGATATTTCATGGAAAGTATTAATTTGATAAGATTGCGGCCAAGCTATCAGCAGGCACAAACAAGATTTATGTAAAGTGAACAATAACATTTGGCCATCAGCAAGCCCCCAAAAATACACACACTAAACCTACAATGGCACGGAAGGACCAGACCGCCGAGAGCTCGGTGACTAATGCCGAAAGCGTCGTTAATCCATCGAATGAATTTACTGATCGAGCTCAAGAAGATGAAGATGAGAATGTTATGCCAGTAGGTCAGGAAGTCATCGCCAACCCGCTAGATGTAGAGGTAATCCGCAACTGACGGTAAAATCAATATTCGTTTCATTTATCCGCTTTTAAAACCTGCTAAAGCTTTTTACTCAATAGCTAATCCGATAATCCAGAACGCTTTTTGTGCTTTAACGCAACTAATCTTTGAAGCTTCTCTCTTATTCTGGTCGGAAAATCCATAATCTTGAATAGAGGTGCATTTTTTTCAGAGCAGGTCGATGAGCCGCCTGTTTGACTTCGGAAGCACGCTCTTTGCGTCTGTGTGCTGGGCTGCTGGCTGAGCTCAAAAATTAATTTTATGCGCCTGACTGCACACAGTTGATTGCATCTGATAGCTGCGATCGAAGCTAAAAGTTCAATGATTTTTAAGCTAACCAATTTCCTATTCTATGGTTGAATAAAATTGATCAGGCTTCTGATAGAAGATTATGGCCATAGACATATTAAAGTTCGTCTCAGTCTTCAACAAATAGCCAGAATTCTGTCAGTTACCACAGACACTCAGCGACAGTCTTTAGTTCCTGGAACGCGGTGAACTTAGCAGGCGGGGAACTCTTATGATGTACTATATATCAGAGGCATTGGGGCTGTATGCACCCTGGCGAACTTTAAGTGACATGGTCGCACAACCGGCGAGAGGCATTGCTGCCCCCGACTCCCCTGAGCAGGCACACAAGTGCGCGGATACGTACGCTGTCATATATACTCGCAGGCACACACTCACACAAAAATGGTTATCACTTTTGACAGGAGGCAGACCCAATGTTCCTCTTTTGATGTTTTGCCTTTCTTATAGCTCTATTGAAACTCATAAAGCTTTTTGTTTAGAAAATTCGGAATCTATGGTAATTTTTTATTCAAGGTACAGTTGCACTTGTTCTGTGCCTAAAAATCATTAAAATGGCACGGCTCGGCTCATTGGTTTTATGAATCTATTTTGTAGTTCTTAGCTGACTGTGTAACAATATGTGGAGCAGTGACGATAAAATGGATTCATAAAACCAGAGAGTCGAGCGGTTTCCCGTCCTATTTTCAGTAGTCCTTGTGATGCTCAAGTGCGCATGCACTAATTTAGAAAATTGGTTTTTAAAAAAACCACTGATCATACGGCAAGTAAGAATAAGTTAAAATTTCATAATGCAGAACCAATATTTGTCAATGCCTAGTTTAATAAAAGATCCCTAGATCAGAAATCTTTATCCCCAATTCTCTGCTCATTTACTTAACTACTGTTACCCCCTATTCCTCTGGCCGCTAAATTTGAACACTATGAGTCGTGGCAAACACCTTGTGAGCATAATCACCATGCATATACATATACCTAAGGCAACATTGAGCAGTTTAGGTTTTCTTCCTCGGCTAAAAAATCGAAGTTGGATAGAAGGCAAGACAGATCCGAGACGCGACTATGGATACTCGTAGCTGTGTGCTCTTTTTGCCAATTCTTGACCAAACTTGATATTTGATCTGCGAAACTAAACCCGTATAGCCTTGGGCCTCTCGACTCTCTTGAGTACTTATTGAGTGCAATGGCAGTTTTATACTCAGTTGCCTAAGCTGCCGAGTTTTCCTATGGGTATAATTGGAAAAGTGAAACCGCCTACAATTATCTAACTATTAAAGCTAAAAATGCTTTTTCGCGTCTCTTCAAGGGCCTTCAATGCTCAGGAGAATGACTCATCTGTCTGATTCCCGATGCATGAGTTGCAGCACAAAATATTATTTAGCGTGCTTTAATTGAATGGGCTGCAACCCTCAGGGGCGCCAATATTTGCTGGACGCGCCCCCGTCTTTTGGTTGGCGCCCCTGTCTCTTGGTCGGCGCCCCTGTCTTTCTTGGAGGGCGCCCCTGTCTTTCTTGGAGGGCGCCCATGTCTCTTGGTTGGCGCCCCTGTCTCTTGGTGAGCGCCCCTGTCTCTAAGTGGGCGCCCCTGTCTCTTGGTGGACACCCCTGTCTCTAAGTAGACACCCCTGTCTCTTGGTGGGCATCCCTGTCTCTTGGTGGACACCCCTGTCTCTTGGTGGACGCCCGTGTCTCTAAGTGGGCGCCCCTGTCTTTCTTGGAGGGCGCCCATGTCTCTTGGTTGGCGCCCCTGTCTTTCTTGGTGGGCGCCCCTCTCTCTAAGTGGGCGCCCCTGTCTCTTGGTGAGCGCCCCTGTCTCTAAGTGGGCGCCCCTGTCTTTCTTGGTGGACACCCCTGTCTCTTGGTGGGCGTCCCTGTCTCTTGGTGGACACCCCTGTCTCTAAGTGGGCGCCCCTGTCTCTTGGTGGACACCCCTGTCTCTTGGTGGACGCCCGTGTCTCTAAGTGGGCGCCCCTGTCTTTCTTGGTGGGCGCCCCTGTTTCTTGGTGGGCGCCCCTGTCTCTTGGTCGGCGCCCCTGTCTCTTGGTGGGCGCCCCTGTCTCTAAGTGGGCGCCCCTGTCTCTTGGTGGACACCCCTGTCTCTTGGTGGACGCCCCTGTCTCTAAGTGGGCGCCCCTGTCTCTTGGTCGGCGCCTCTGTCTCTTGGTGGGCGCCCCTGTCTCTTGGTGGGCGCCCCTGTCTCTTGGTGGGCGCCCCTGTCTCTTGGTGGGCGCCCCTGTCTCTTGGTCGGCACCCCTGTCTCTTGGTGGGCGCCCCTGTCTCTTGGTGGGCGCCCCTGTCTCTTGGTGGGCGCCCCTGCCTCTTGGTGCTCATCCATAACATTATAATCCATTTCAATCTAACAGGTTTTGTGTTATTATAACAGCAGCGCTTGGCAACAAAATTGCTAATTTTAAGCAACTAAATTAGCTACAGCTTGCGCTTTTTATCGCAATCATGACTAGCTTGTTAATCAAACAGTCAAATCTGCATTGGCCTATTGGTGCAGGTAGCAGTTGTTAGTTTATAAAATCTAATTTAGCAATATATACATGTGAGTGTCGAGGGCAGACTAGTTTGGCGGTTGTATTATATTGCATTCTGAACGTTTGCGCAGAATTGCATTCTACACTAGCCGTCTCTGCTCTATATAGTCTCAAGTCTTGCATAATTAACTAACCAACGCTCTCATTAATTATGCATTCTAAAGTGTGCCGAGTTCATTCTTGATTAGAAAAAACACATAGCAGAGGGAAAGAGAGAAGAGGTGAGTTAGAAATGCGAAAAAGTTTTAAGCCGCAGTAAACAAGCACAAAATGGCTAGAGTTTTTGGTTTTTTTTGCTTTTAACTTTGCAACTGGCTTAAAATGTTAGCAAATTATTTTTTGGCGACAGACATTTTTATTAAAAGGGCAATTTGTTATTTTTTCGAAAGGATACCTTTATGAGTGGACACCCCAATAAGAAGTGGACACCCCAATAATGAGTGGACACCCCAATAAGAAGTGTACACCCCAATAATGAGTGGACACCCCAATAATGAGTGGAAACCCCAATAAGAAGTGGACACCCCAATAATGAGTGGACACCCCAATAAGAAGTGGACACCCCAATAATGAGTGGACACCCCAATAATGAGTGGACACCCGAATAAGAAGTGGACACCCCAATAATGAGTGGACACCCAAATAAGAAGTGGACATCCCAATAATGAGTGGACACCCGAATAAGAAGTGGACACCCCAATAATGAGTGGACACCCCAGTAAGAGACGGACACCACAATAATGAGTTGCTTCGCTCCGATCACCCCACAGCAGCAGCAGCAGCAGCAGCGGCAGCAACAGCAGCAGCATCATCAAGCTGAAGCTTCGCCAGCAAAGCACCGAGAGGAACCGCAGTCGGCAGCGACTTCAAACGGCTCATCAGCATCAGCAACAACATCTTCGCCACCACCGAAGGACCCCGTTGGCAACTTGAGTCTGGAAGAGATGAGAGCAAAAATCGGTAACAATCGGAGAACTCAAGTGAAAATGAATCCATCATCATTCTCAGAGAAGTACAGCGTTTTCCAGGCTCTCTGACTCACTGGTGGTAGGAGTTGTCGCCTTATTGACAGTGTGCGAACGGGACACTGAAGGAGAAATTTTACTACTGCATATATTCATGAGTACCTCATCAAACGAGGCTCTGACACCCCTTTTTAATGAGGCTCTGAAACCCCATTTAATGAGGCTCTGACACCCCATTCAATGAGGCTCTGACACCCCATTCAATGAGGCTCTGACACCCCATTCAATGAGGCTCTGACGCCCCATTTAATGAGGCTCTGAAACCCCATTCAATGAGGCTCTGACGCCCCATTTAATGAGGCTCTGAAACCCCATTCAATGAGGCTCTGACGCCCCATTTAATGAGGCTCTGAAACCCCATTTAATGAGGCTCTGACGTCCCATTTAATGAGGCTCTGACACCCCATTCAATGAGGCTCTGACACCATATTAAATGAGGCTCTGACACCATATTAAATGAGGCTCTAACACCATATTAAATGAGGCTCTGACACCATATTAAATGAGGCTCTAACACCATATTAAATGAGGCTCTGACACCCCATTTAATTAGACTCTGACACCATATTAAATGAGGCTCTAACACCATATTAAATGAGGCTCTGACACCCCATTCAATGAGGCTCTGACACCATATTAAATGAGGCTCTGACACCATATTAAATGAGGCTCTAACACCATATTAAATGAGGCTCTGACACCCCATTTAATTAGACTCTGACACCATATTAAATGAAGCTCTGACACCCCATTTAATTAGACTCTGACACCATATTAAATGAAGCTCTGACACCCATTTAATGAGGCTGTGACACCCCATTCAATAAGGCTCTGACAACCCTTTTAAGGAGGCTCTCAAAGGAGGACCTCACTTTGGCCGTTCTTGTACCTCATTTACGAGCCTGACATTCACTGACACTTATCTCAGTGCCTCCTGACATTGTAGTTGATGAACTGACTCATAGAGATACTGTTTGAGTTTACCATATTTGCAGTGCCACTTTGCTAAAAAAAAACTATAATTTCAAAGTTTGCCTTCTGGCGCCAGTGTTTTGCAGTGTCATTAAGTTGTGTTTTTTTAATTAGAACTGAAAACTAATTCTTAGCGCTAATCGTGTTTTAATCGATACCGTGCCTCACAAAGTATTTATTCAAATCTGCTTTATTATGATAATATTCGCCTTTTATTAATTATGTAATTAGTCAAATTCATTTTTCATTCACCAGCAAATCGATATTCACAGTTGCGAAGCTTTATCACAATATTAACTTGAATCTCAATCTAATTTACAGGAGTTTATCTTTTTTAAACAAAATTCTGATTCTGTGTCAACTTTTACGTAACGAACTACTGCTAGTCTTATTTGGGCAGTAGTTTTCACTAAATAAAATATTTAATTGCAATCCTTAACTGGTCAGCACTTTTCGCTTTTGTTCACAGTTAAAAATATATAATGAACTAATTACAACATTTTTAGCTTCTAGCAGCTAAATTAGCGAAAAACACTGTTTTACTACTGATAAAAGTGTGTAGCAAGTAGAACAGTTTGAGTTTTGTGTTCCTTTTTCGTGTGCGCCTGTATAACCGCTTATCAATTACTACTATTTAATCTCGTAATTATAAAAGAAGTGCAATGCGTGAAACTGCAAACCATCCGATTCAAATTTAATAAATACACATTTGATGCTGTGTCTTTTTGAGAATTATTTGTTTAGAATTGAGAATGGGTAGTCGGGATACATTTAATTATTTAACACAAGCGACAACCAAGTAGTATAATACAGTAGAAAAATAATGTACTGTTTAATACTGTATTGATATCAACTTCACGATAGCAAAGTCCAAAAAACACAATTCTGAAGCAAAAATCCTAAACATTTTCTTCGAATTTTGTTTAGAAGATCTGTCATTCTCTCCTAAATCCCTGCTTTCAAACTTTCAGGGTCATAAAAAAAGCCATAGACGCCACAGCGGGCTACTCTCTTTGCTTTTCGGGGATGTATTTTTCGCGAAACCCGCAAGTTCACCCGCTCACAAAACGAAAAAAACGCAGCTTCTCTCATGTTTCGCTTTAAATCCTTTCTAGTTCCACCAGTGAACGAGATGAAAACGGACCATAGACATTTGATAAAGTGATATTCACTATGCTACATGTGGGGGCTCTGTGCGAACTGCGTCCCCTTGACCCCTCTTTGCACTGCATTCAGCGTCTATGGTCCAAACTGTTTTGCAGGTTGTATCTAAATACATCCCGGGGTTTAAAAGCATCGATTTAATTGAGGTAATGCATGCTTTTTACGTGTTGTATTAACTTAAATTCCTCGAGCCTCTCTCGCTCGCTCCCTCGGCTCTCAGGATTTAAATAAATACAACCCTAAAAACCATGCATTATCTTCTACTTATTCCCTGTAATTCCCTTCCTAGACGAGCATTAGTACGTACCTTACACTCTTAACTTCAATTCCTTATTCAAGTCAAGGACCACTAAAAGTTACCGTTGTATCTTTGTTGCAACGATAACTTCTCTAGTAGTCCTTGCCTTTATTCTTGCTAATTATTTGATTGCATGCTCACACAGAACCCGCGCTACCAATCAATGGTTGCATCAGCCCTGTCAACGTCCTGCTGAAAATCGAACGAGAAATCCTCGTCAGGATGAGCGGCAGTCCACTCCGCCGCGGCAATTTCGAAATCGGCGTTCAACGACTCAGCGTCCGCCTCGTCTCTGTCTCTGTCGTCGTCGAGCTCAACGTCGTAGCCGATTGCGGCTCCGCTGTCGACTAGTGCGTCCAGGTTTTCCAGATCGCGCTCCAAAATGACGCCGGCAAGCGCCAGTCGGTCCGGTGCATGCTCGGGATCGATTTTTTCCTCCTGCACCGTCGAACGTCCGCTGCTCAACGTCACGGCGTCCTCATCTAATTGCTGACGTTGCCGCGCTTCAGAGTCGAGTAGAATCACCGTAGCAACTTCGACGTCGCGAAGGGCCATGCTGCGCGACAGTTCGACTAGTTGCAGAGCTTCTTCCGGTTCTCGACGCGGAGGTCGCCGGTAAGCTGATTCCGCCACCACTGCCACAGCCGGCTCCTCTTGTACTGTCCGTAGGGATGAGGTGGACGAAGTCGAGGTCCGACCGGCGGCAACGTCGGACGCGGCGCCTCTTAGATAGGCGACCAGCTCTCGGTCCTCGTCTTCCTCGGTATTCAACAGCATTCTTGTTGCCGCTGTTTCTGGTACTGAAGATGGTTGTTGATCTGTAGGATATCGATTGGTCTGTCTGTCTGTGTGTCTGTCTGTCTGTCTGTCTGTCTGTCTGTCTGTCTGTCTGTCTGTCTGTCTGTCTGTCTGTCTGTCTGTCTGTCTGTCTGTCTGTCTGTCTGTCTGTCTGTCTGTGTGTCTGTCTTGGTGTCTGTCTGTCTGTCTGTGTGTCTGTCTTGGTGTCTGTCTGTCTGTGTGTATGTTCATTCTATTCTGACAACAACATGCAAGCTAAATATTTAAATAATTTACAAAAATTCCTACCTTCGAACTTGTCTTTGCGCAAATGGCTTTTACTTTCGTAACTTGGCCTCCTCGAAGGAGCTTGAACTGGGTGATTAGGCAGACTCTCCCAAACATTCCGGGCCTCATCTATGCAACACGTCAGTTCCGCTGCCGCACTGGCCTCTGCACAGTCGTATTGAGTGCAACAATCTATGACGGGTCTCAGCTCCGACGGTGGAAGCATATCCGACACCACATCCTGCTCTTCCAGCTCGTAGAAGTCGAACACTCGCTCCACTCTTCCCCTAGCAACAGGCAGCGGAGCCTGGTTGGATAGGCGCGATGAAAATACCGTTGTTGCTTTTTCTTCGTCTATCATCACTTCAACGTCATTGTCAGTGTCTGACTCAGAGGGGTCGTCCTCAGAATGGGAGTCTTCACTGGACCCTGGCACTGTCACCAGTCTGACGTTAGGAGTCCAGATCCATTCGTCCTCCTCAATGGCAGCATTTGAGTGCAGGCCGCAGAGCCGATCAAACCACAGCTGCGGCTGCGGCTCCTCCGCAATCGTGTCGGCTGTCTGAGCCGGCTTCTGCTTTTTGCGTCGTTTGCGTCGATCGCGAATGGAGAAGTGGCTGTCCCGATCCTCTGGAGGTGGCGGAGCCGCCCACAGCTTTCGGGAGTGTCTCTGCTGCTGGATTGGTTCCTTCTGCTCAGGAGCTAAGCTGACAGAGCCGCTAGCCGAAGATGGACCGTCGGCTACGTCAACTGATTTTCGATTGCGATGTCGACGAAGGACAGCATCCGCGGCGCTGGTTTGAACGACGGTTTTACCGTCGGACGGACTCACGGATGGGCCAGGGACCACGGGTCCGGTGTGAGCGAACTCAACCACAAGCGGATAGTCGCTAGCCAAGCTGAGAAGTTCGCTCACTTCCTTGGGGTGAGCACTGGCGCCAGCCGCTTTGATGTTGACGTAGATCCCGAGGATTCGATCGCCTGAAGTTTTCATGGATTTTATGTACTGTAGCTAATTGTGCAGTTCCGAGTCCAAACTACCTTAGTATCTTCTATCGTTGACCTACCTTCGCTGACTCCGTCTCTGGAGCAGCGTGATCCGACGCCAGGACTGGTGGCAACCAGTATTTCGCCTTCGCTATTTCGACAGACTTTGAAGCGTAAGTCATCCGGTGCGTTGACTTTTACTGCGATAGTGTGCTGGAATAAACAGTTTAGTGTTATTTTCAGTCTTCATTTTTCAGTCGTTAGTAACTCAAGACTTTCTAGTCGTCAGGCATGTACACTCTCTGTGGTTTACATTCGTTTAGGTGCTCAAGGGCAAAGTACGTGCTAACAGAGTTGAAAATCAACTCACAGAGTCATTTTGGCCTTTTTTACTATGATGCTTTTGCGTCGGCGCTCTTGCTGCTACCAGAGTCCCAGTGCCTTCCTCCGCGAATCGAATATTCTGACTTTGGCTCTCGTATTGGTTCTCGTAGTTATTGGCAATGGTGGTATGGTTACCTGCTGATTAAGGTGTGAATTATGGAAATCCTGCAGGTTAACTGCAAATACTGCATCAATCTATCCCTAGAATTAAAGAATCAAACATGGCTTACCCACTCTGCCGCCAGTGATACCGGGCCTTGGCCTCCATCGCTTGGCCAGAAGACAGATCACAATGGCGGTAATGCAGGCGCATGCTAAGACAGTCAGTCCCACTGAGATACCAACAGCTGCCGCAACTGACAGAGGCTGACCGGACTCTGTGGACATGTCCCCGACCACCTGTCGACTAAAACTGCCAACTAAACTTTTCGAAGCAAAGGCTGAAGGCGAAATGCGCCAGGATACTCTACTCCTACTGGCCCATTGTCGGGGTCATGCTGGGGTTATATGGACAAGTATCAACGCAATGCAAGAGAGAAAGAAAAAACACAGAGAATGAATGCATTTAGTCGAAATTTCTGTCCCAACTCTCTGAACAGCTTCATTCAGACCTCATACGAACGTATTTGACAAGCGCAAATTACCAGAGATGCACAACACAATAAGGCGTATGGCCTGACCACCTGCCCAATGTGACTAAACAATTCCAGTAGCTCAATTTGTCCGCCCAGTTTTGTCTCTCCCCCCTCCTTCACTCTGCCTACTGTATAGCTCTTCAAATTCCACACACTTCTATCGACATTGGGTCTTGACTGTTGCGTTCTTGATAATTCAATTCTCTCTAGCTTCACTGGTAGGAATGCTTGGAATTTCTCGCTCTCAACTCATTGTATTTACCGCAATATCTTCTTCATCTGTTTATGGTTTTCTAGATCTATTGATGAAAATGGTTAGCTAGTTTTTGTAAACTGCCAAAGGTTGAGCAAGAAGTCTGGTGTACATTCTGAGGGAGTATACTCTAGAGTGCTTTACATTTCCAGTTATATTACACGGCTCAATCGACGTGCCGTGCTACCGTGCTCAATCGCTTCATGCCGTGCTACCCCTGGGACCCTGAGCTTACAAAGTTTACCCTAGACAACTAAAGGATTTTCAGTAGCCAATCGGTGCGAACGGGGTCTTCGTGGGGCAAAATTACACCCCCAAATTTAAGGCAGACGAGCCATCCATGGTTGCCTATCCATGGCACCCACCCGCCTATTAGACATTATGGGTGTTGTGAGACGATCCTGCGACTATTTGAATTAAGCAGGCAAAAGCGATGATGGCTAAGATGCTAGTAGCATTCTATTTGCCCGGCGAAAAGCTGAACTTGAGCCGGAAAAAATCCTGTAAGGAAATGAAGAACCGTATAAATCACAACTATGGTTATTCAACCAAGCAGAGCACAGGAAGTTCAGAGTCGTGTTGTGCTTTTACTCTTTGTATGGGCTTTCTGGTTAATAATAGATTGTAGGGTAGCATTGCGGCATGTTCCGCCAGCAAGTTACAAGCTTCTTTTTCAGATGTGACGCTCAGGCTAATCAATGTCAGAAAAACCGGATCATTCGAAGTTCGAAGTGATGATTAATGCTCCTGTGCCACACACTTTAGCGACAATGCAACATCGAATAATTGACTCAAAAATCTATGATCAGCAAAAAAGCCATTTTTAATCCTATGCACCTTGTTTCGGATAATAAGGACGCAGGTCATAAAACACTTTCACTGATTGTCTGCATGCTCTCAAGCTGTTATAATTGAATTTCTGCCAACAGACATACTTAAACAGGAAGCATTAGAAATGAGAACGACTCAACAGAGAACTCGGCCGATTCAGCTACTATCTGAATATACTGTATACTTTCTAAGAAGAATAATACTCAGTTCGTTGCCCTGATCTGATTGAGGGGAAGAGAGCGAACTTGGGATAGGCACCGCTGCCGCAGCCATAGTGTAGGAGAGCCGGCTCGATGGGAACCGCTCAAAACCAAGTCAGTCAGAAGTGGATTTCCCTCAGCTGTCCAACGGGGAGCGATAGCGGAAGAGACAGCCATGCGATAGAGAGACAGCTGCAGTAGTGTTAAGTCTAGAGCTGAACTTTCAAGCGTGGAGGATGAAAGCTGTCGCCATGGATATGACATTAACTCTTGTGTATATATATTACATGCTTAATGAGCCGCAATGTCAGTCGCTGACTCCGCTTTCACGCCTTGTTAGATGCGAAGTGGTGTGCAGGGGGGTGGGGGTGGGCGCAGAGTTATCTTCTCAGAATAATTTTCTTATATTCGCCTTTCTATAAGCTTAGTTGACACACTTAGCACGTCCGCCATGCCGAGATTCTTGAGCACACATCTGGCTATGCAAATAGATTTTTGATTTTTATTTCGTGTGCGCGACATATGCTTTGATTTTTTAGCAAGACAGTCTTTTCTTTCAAGTGTCTTCCTCCTCGGTTAGAAGTCAGAAGCATGCAGCCTTACACGGTTCACTATTGCTAAATACAATTAACGCAAGGTCAATATTATATTTTAAAGTATTTTTAAGTGAAAACCTTTCTAACTTAAGGGCAAGATACAGAATCTAACGCAATATTTTCGCGCCAGAGAGGAGGAAAGAAGATAGGGAATACTAGTAGAGAATAAAAAAGAAGAGAGAAGAGAGAGAGGGGAGATTAAGGAGGAGGGTAGAGAGGAGAGAGAGGAGAGGGGAGAGAGGAGAGATGGGAGGTGAGAGAGGAGAGGATACAAAAAGAAAAGAGAGCCGAGAAGAGACAAACCTTGAGCGGGCCGGATTGCTATTGTGAAGTTTCAAAGAACCCGAGGGTCGGATAGAGAGGCTTCGTGGACCGCATGTGGTCGGAGACATGGTGGTAGCTCTTGGAGATTTATTTACAGGGTTCCCAATAGGGAAGCAAGCGTTAAAAAAACCAACAATCATTAGCTCTGTACATGCTTCAGTCTAAATCAGTTCGGATTAAAACTTAAGCTTGAGTTTCAGCTGAAAACGAGCCAAATCCTTCGCGCTGGGTGGTCATCATCAGCCTGCTCGCTCCGCTGCTGCCGGCGATCCCGCCGCTGGCCCCGCGGCCGATGTCGCCGCCAACGACACCGCCGCCGCCACTCTGTCGCTTCGAGCAGAAGCCAGGAACTGGTCTGGCCCGCCACAGTCGAACAATCAACGCTTTGAACGCTCGCCGGTAATCAGCGGAGAAAAGCGCGTAGATGAAGGGGTTTAAAGCGCTGTTCAGGTAGCCGAGCCAGAAGCAGAAGTCGAAAACTCGGGGTGGCACGCAGCCCGGACAGGCTGCACCGGACAGGTAGACAGAGAAGAAAGGCGCCCAGCAACCAACAAAGGCTACGCAGATGATCGCCAGCATGCGGGCCGCTTTGAGCTCCCGACCGTAACGAGCCGAGAAAAGCGGAGCTCCCGTCTGCCCTTCGCCACCGCCGCTGCCACCTCCGCCGCCTCTGTGCACCCGGAGCTCTCCGTATTGCCTGCGAGCCTGCACAGTGACCGTTCCCATGCGTCCAGCTCGCAAAGTGCGATGCACCACGGTACAGATCTTAGCGTACAAATAAGTCACCACTAGAAATGGGATGAAGAACGAACCAAGCGCTGAATAGACAATGTATCCCCGTTCACTCTGAGCAATGGTGCATGTTGGACCCAGGCGAAGACATCCGGTTGGCTTATCGCTGGTGACCCCCGATGTATCATTGTCAGCGTCATTTTCTAGCTCGTACTGATTAGACGCGGAACCAGCCAGCAGGGTGGGCAGGCTGATGGCGCTGGCCAGAATCCACACGCCGGCAACCATGCCTCGAGCTCGGCGTCTATTCATCAACTTTGGATACTTCAACGGATGGCACAAGCTGAGGTAGCGGTCGAGACTGATAATCACCAGATTGAGAATGGAGGCTGTGCAGGTCCAGACATCGGTAGCTAGCCAGATCTGGCACCATCGGCTGCCGAACACCCAGTGCTTGAGCAGCAGCTGGTGCACAGTTGAGAACGGCAGCACTGCAGCGCCAAGTAGAAGGTCGCTTAAAGCCAGGCTCACTACAAAGGTGCTGGTCAGCGCGTTTTGCAGCTTAGCCGATGTACAAGCGGCCAGAACAACCAAAGTATTGCCTAGCACAACAATCAGATTAATGGTTACTAGGCATATCGCTAGCAGGATAAAGCTGCCAGACTGCAAATAGGACCAGGTGAGGCAGGTCACAGTTGACAGGAGGGTTGACGGCGTTGTCTGCAAATCGTATAGAAAGACACAAAATAAAGAAAATTTATAAGTACTGTCTTTTGGGATCAATATCCATCCGAGGAAATCAATTAACTTTCTTAGATGCACTTAACAGATCGGACTTGGGTGATGTATCGATTCGGGGGAAATTATTTTTGAACTAGCGTTCCTTTAACGTAACTAGATTAACGTACGCTTATTGATAAATTCTAATGAATTCCTTTTCAACTTACCAGCAGCCAGTGACTCAGATTGTCGATATCGCTTGGAACTCTGCTGAAATTGGATGCTCCAATCACTTTTAGATTGTCCATTTTTGGTGCTTTTTATCTGAACTTATGTGTTGTTTTAATTAAATTTGTCTCAGCGTCCATGCAGCAGTCTGTCAACTTTGCTGCCGGCTATTATTATAAAAATTCACCGTCCCAAGGTATGGCTGCTGTAAGTCCTCAAAATGGCGTTAATTTCGACCAATAGGAATCCAACTTGTTCTCTAGCGAAATCTTTAGGACCCAATCAGATTTGAGCTCGTTACTTTTCACAGAAAAGTTGTAGGCCGAATTTTTCATTTGATGAGGTGCCAAGAATTTGATTTGACGCCGTGTTATTTGATGAGGCGCCATGTTATTTGATGAGGCGCCATGTTATCTGATGAGGCGCCATGTTATTTGATAATTTGATGAGGCGCCAGCTTGCTTGATGAGGTGCTATTGACTTTGATGAGGCGTCATGCCATTTGAAGAGGCTTTAGTTTGAGGGGCTTTAGTAATAGCGGTAATATTTTATGATAGGTACATTTATATGAATAGCACAGATTAAGTCTCAACGGAAGTTTAATAATTACAGTAAAAAATCCTTAAAGCACGTGCAATACTACTTTTCAGAAGAGAGTAGAACAATCATTCCAGATAAATTGGCACAAAAACTGAGAAAAATGTTCCGAAAAAAACTTGAACGCCTGTTTTCATGGTCAATTTATTCAAGCTATACTGAGTAAGCCCTTTCTATTTTTAAAAGGGTTCATAGATAGATAGATAGATAGATAGATAGATAGATAGATAGATAGATAGATAGATAGATAGATAGATAGATAGATAGATAGATAGATAGATAGATAGATAGATAGATAGATAGATAGATAGATAGATAGATAGATAGATAGATAGATAGATAGATAGATAGATAGGTAGATAGATAGATAGATAGATAGATAGATAGACAGATAGATAGATAGATAGATAGATAGATAGATAGATAGATAGATACATAGATAGATACGTATACATAGATACATAGATAGATAGATAGATATACATAGATACATAGATACATAGATAAATGCAGCCACCCACGTCATCAGCCAGCAGCCAAAGCCAATGAGATGAAGTTCCTGTCACATGGCATTCCATTGGGTGCTCATAGCAGATAGCTGGGCAGAGGTTATTGCTATTAAAGCGCTCGCACAGATTTACTCCACACTGCAAGTCAAATCTGCTACGTGTCGACCAACCTCGCTTCTGCTCTGCATCGTGCTGCCAGTGCGGTCATTTTTAGCGACAGAATTATCTCCAAGTAAATGAACAATATACAAAAATGAAGTGCTCCAACGGAATCCAGTTATCCATCACTGTGATTTGGACATTTTTTTGTTTGATCGCTTGGCTTCGTAAGTTCCTTTTAATGATGCTTAGCGATTTTTCGATTACTAACATTGAGCTGTCTGTCTGTCTGTCTGTCTGTCTGTCTGTCTGTCTGTCTGTCTGCCTGTCTGTCTGTCTGTCTGTCTGTCTGTCTGTCTGTCTGTCTGTCTGTCTGTCTGTCTGTCTGTCTGTCTGTCTGTCTGTCTGTCTGTCTGTCTGTCTGTCTGTCTGTCTGTCTGTCTGTCTGTCTGTCTGTCTGTCTGTCTGTCTGTCTGTCTGTCTGTCTGTCTGTCTGTCTGTCTGTCTGTCTGTCTGTCTGTCTGTCTGTCTGTCTGTCTGTCTGTCTGTCTGTCTGTGTGTGTGTCTGTCTGTCTGTCTGTCTGTCTGTCTGTCTGTCTGTCTGTCTGTCTGTCTGTCTGTCTGTGTGTGTGTCTGTCTGTCTGTCTGTCTGTCTGTCTGTCTGTCTGTCTGTCGGTCTGTCTGTCTGTCTGTCTGTCTGTCTGTCTGTCTGTCTGTCTGTCTGTCTGTCTGTCTGTCTGTCTGTCTGTCTGTCTGTCTGTTCTACTGTCTGTGTGTTTACGTGGACTTTTTGGAAGTTCAGTAGCCTCGTTAGCTGGACCAACCGGTGTAGGTAGACCACTTAGGTGGACCACCAAATAATTTTGTCTCTGGTGGGGTTAAGACGTTGATGAGGATCTCACATTAATGTCAGGCGGGTCAAGAAAGGCTTAAGCAATTTTGGGATGTCTAGCATGGTTTTTTCCAAAGTTATTTGCATTTCAGTTTAGCTGGACCTCCAGCCTGGTCTACCTAAACCGAGCGAGTCTGGTCCACGTAAACCGAAAAATTTTAGAAAATTTTTCGAAAATCGTCTGTTTGTGTCTGTTTGTGTCTGTTTGTGTCTGTTTGTGTATAGCAGTTATTAAGCACAGATTCAATGCAAAACTGATTTTTTTACAGATCATTACCTTACGAACAAAGGGCCATGTTGGCATCATATTATGACCGCTACTGGCTTTAAAACAATATGCGTTCAGTTCTTTGACATTCAAGTCGGTACGCAGGTTAATTAAAAATTCTGAAACCTCGTATGCGAAATGAATTTGATACAGTAAACTTTAAACTCCATTTAATTAGCTCAGTTCCAGCAATTCCGGTATCGTACTCTGAGCACAGACTCACAGAGTAAGACACCAACGTAAAGAAATCCAATTCGCGAACCAGATCAAACGATAAAGACTCCGAGACAAGAAAGATATTTAAGTGAAGCTTAAATAGTATTCTTCAATGACTTCTCAAGAACTCCCAGTGGTCCTTGATAGCCACACTGTGTAAATGCGAATTTCTGAGGCTCTACCATTACACAAGAAGAAAATAGCAACTTCATGAATTAAGTGCTTGCCAATTCTATCCTAAACACTATGGGATATCCTGTTCTATCCTCCTCCAATTTTGGAAGAAGAAGATCCTAAGCTGCAGCCTTTCAAGTGCAAAGTTGAAGATGCAATTTACCTAATTGAAAAGGACAATTCATACATGTACATGCAAAAGATTTGATCAAGAGGACGCAATTAAGAAGGGCCTTTTAGCTAGCGATCGGGTCTCTGACTCTCTAGCAAAAGGTCGACTTGATTGCGGTCCCAGTAAAACTAAGAACGCATTAACAGTCAGCCTAACACTCACTGTCTGTTTGGTCCACGTAAACACATGTGCAGGAGTATAGGGTTGGAACAGACAGACAGACAGACCTCCCTTTCTATAATTGGCTGGTTAACACTTAGGAGGATAGATCCACCCCAACAATGGGACCGACCGCAGCCAATAGGAAACCCGCAAGCGTTCTGAAGGTAAGACAGTGGAGAGAGGGATATATAATGTCTAAGCGGGTGGTCCACGTAAACCATGGCGTAGTGAGACCAGACACAGACAGTTTAAAAGAAAGTACTTATAATCCATACTATACAACTCTAAAGGATTGCAATTGTATAGATTAGAACGGTTTTTTATACTTAATAGGTCTAATGTTAATCCTTACTCCAAGTTTCATCCATATATAAATTTATTGTGCCAAAAACTGTAATCTACAACCAAGATATGATGACCCGCAAAAAAGGACGCCAAGCCTAAAATAAAAACTAAAAAAACACCGTCGCAAAAAGCCACTGCGAAATCGAAGAAGCCGCATCGCCTGGTGAAAATCATCAGTCTGCTCGCAAATCCGTCGACACCGAGTCCAGAAAAGTGAGTTTCGTTTGATGATCTCAAAGTAGCTAGCTGCAAGGCCTGCAACTCAATTGCTGTAGAGAAGCTGGTCCACCTAACCTACAGACACAACTGAATCAGCTCTCTCAGTCTGTTTGAGGCTTTGGCTCTCAGAAGGTGGTCCACCTAACCTACAGACACAACTCGAACAGATTTCTCTGTCTGTTTGAGGCTCTGGCTCTGCAGATGCTTCGCCAGAGAAAGTTTAGTGCATCGAGAAATGCTGGCTCAGTTTTGTTAGCTGGAACCTGCAATCAGAACGAGATTCCTTAGAAAGTCAGAGCTAGTCCAGCATCAAGGCAGAACATCTGGATGTGTAACGAGATGCTCTCGGAGACTCCTGGCTCAGATTATCGCCTAGAAGTGCTTTGGAGTAGCTGGTCCACCTAACCTACAGACACAGCTCGAACAGATTTCTCTGTCTGTTTAGGCTCTGGCTCTCAGAGCCGCCGAGAAAGTTTAGTGCCGAGAATGCTTCAGTTTGTTAGAATGCAATCAGAACAGATTCCTAGAAAGTGAGCTAGTCCAGCATCAAGGTAGAACATCTGGATGTGTAACGAAAGTCTCTCGGAGACTCCTGGCTCGGATTATCGCCTAGAAGTACTGTGGAGTAGCTGGTCCACCTAACCTACAGACACAACTCGAACAGATTTCTCTGTCTGTTTAGGCTCTGGCTCTTAGAGCCGCCGAGAAAGTTTAGTGCAGAAAATGCTTCATTTTGTTAGAATGCAATCAGAACAGATTCCTAGAAAGTGAGCTAGTCCAGCATCAAGGCAGAACATCTGGATGTGTAACGAGAGGCTCTTGGAGATTCCTGGCTCAGATTATCGCCTAGAAGTGCTGTGGAGTAGCTGGTCCACCTAACCTACAGACACAACTCGAACAGATTTCTGTCTGTTTGAGGCTCTGGCTCTTAGAGCCGCCGAGAAAGTTTAGTGCCGAGAATGCTTCAGTTTGTTAGAATGCAATCAGAACAGATTCCTAGAAAGTGAGCTAGTCCAGCATCAAGGCAGAACATCTGGATGTGTAACGAGAGGCTCTCGGAGATTCCTGGCTCAGATTATCGCCTAGAAGTGCTGTGGAGTAGCTGGTCCACCTATCCTACAGACACAACTCGAACAGATTTCTGTCTGTTTAGGCTCTGGCTCTTAGAGCCGCCGAGAAAGTTTAGTGCCGAGAATGCTTCAGTTTGTTAGAATGCAATCAGAACAGATTCCTAGAAAGTGAGCTAGTCCAGCATCAAGGCAGAACATCTGGATGTGTAACGAAAGTCTCTCGGAGACTTTTGGCTCAGATTATCGCCTAGAAGTGCTGTGGAGTAGCTGGTCCACCTAACCTACAGACACAACTCGAACAGATTTCTCTGTCTGTTTGAGGCTCTGGCTCTTAGAGCCGCCGAGAAAGTTTAGTGCCGAGAATGCTTCAGTTTGTTAGAATGCAATCAGAACAGATTCCTAGAAAGTGAGCTAGTCCAGCATCAAGGCAGAACATCTGGATGTGTAACGAAAGTCTCTCGGAGACTTTTGGCTCAGATTATCGCCTAGAAGTGCTGTGGAGTAGCTGGTCCACCTAACCTACAGACACAACTCGAACAGATTTCTGTCTGTTTGAGGCTCTGGCTCTTAGAGCCGCCGAGAAAGTTTAGTGCCGAGAATGCTTCAGTTTGTCAGAATGCAATCAGAACAGATTCCTAGAAAGTGAGCTAGTCCAGCATCAAGGCAGAACATCTGGATGTGTAACGAAAGTCTCTCGGAGACTCCTGGCTCAGATTATCGCCTAGAAGTGCTTTGGAGTAGCTGGTCCACCTAACCTACAGACACAACTCGAACAGATTTCTCTGTCTGTTTAGGCTCTGGCTCTTAGAGCCGCCGAGAAAGTTTAGTGCAGAAAATGCTTCATTTTGTTAGAATGCAATCAGAACAGATTCCTAGAAAGTGAGCTAGTCCAGCATCAAGGCAGAACATCTGGATCTGTAACGAGAGGCTCTTGGAGATTCCTGGCTCAGATTTTCGCCTAGAAGTGCTGTGGAGTAGCTGGTCCACCTAACCTACAGACACAACTCGAACAGATTTCTGTCTGTTTGAGGCTCTGGCTCTTAGAGCCGCCGAGAAAGTTTAGTGCCGAGAATGCTTCAGTTTGTTAGAATGCAATCAGAACAGATTCCTAGAAAGTGAGCTAGTCCAGCATCAAGGCAGAACATCTGGATGTGTAACGAGAGGCTCTTGGAGATTCCTGGCTCAGATTATCGCCTAGAAGTGCTGTGGAGTAGCTGGTCCACCTAACCTACAGACACAACTCAAACAGATTTCTCTGTCTGTTTGAGGCTCTGGCTCTTAAATGGTCCACATAACCTACAGACACAACTGAAGCAGCTCTCTCAGTCTGTTTGAGGCTTTGGCTCTCAGAAGGTGGTCCACCTAGCCTACAGACACAACTCGAACAGATTTCTCTGTCTGTTTGAGGCTCTGGCTCTCAGAGCCGCCGAGAAAGTTTAGTGCCGAGAATGCTTCAGTTTGTTAGAATGCAATCAGAACAGATTCCTAGAAAGTGAGCTAGTCCAGCATCAAGGTAGAACATCTGGATGTGTAACGAGAGGCTCTCGGAGATTCCTGGCTCAGATTATCGCCTAGAAGTGCTGTGGAGTAGCTGGTCCACCTAACCTACAGACACAACTCGAACAGATTTCTCTGTCTGTTTAGGCTCTGGCTCTTAGAGCCGCCGAGAAAGTTTAGTGCAGAGAAATGCTTCATTTTGTTAGAATGCAATCAGAACAGATTCCTAGAAAGTGAGCTAGTCCAGCATCAAGGCAGAACATCTGGATGTGTAACGAGAGGCTCTGGAGATTCCTGGCTCAGATTATCGCCTAGAAGTGCTGTGGAGTAGCTGGTCCACCTAACCTACAGACACAACTCGAACAGATTTCTGTCTGTTTGAGGCTCTGGCTCTTAGAGCCGCCGAGAAAGTTTAGTGCCGAGAATGCTTCAGTTTGTTAGAATGCAATCAGAAAAGATTCCTAGAAAGTGAGCTAGTCCAGCATCAAGGCAGAACATCTGGATGTGTAACGAGATGCTCTCGGAGACTCCTGGCTCAGATTATCGCCTAGAAGTGCTTTGGAGTAGCTGGTCCACCTAACCTACAGACACAACTCGAACAGATTTCTCTGTCTGTTTGAGGCTCTGGCTCTCAGAGCCGCCGAGAAAGTTTAGTGCCGAGAATGCTTCAGTTTGTTAGAATGCAATCAGAACAGATTCCTAGAAAGTGAGCTAGTCCAGCATCAAGGTAGAACATCTGGATGTGTAACGAAAGTCTCTCGAGACTCCTGGCTCGGATTATCGCCTAGAAGTACTGTGGAGTAGCTGGTCCACCTAACCTACAGACACAACTCGAACAGATTTCTCTGTCTGTTTGAGGCTCTGGCTCTTAGAGCCGCCGAGAAAGTTTAGTGCCGAGAATGCTTCAGTTTGTTAGAATGCAATCAGAACAGATTCCTAGAAAGTGAGCTAGTCCAGCATCAAGGTAGAACATCTGGATGTGTAACGAGAGGCTCTTGGAGATTCCTGGCTCAGATTATCGCCTAGAAGTGCTTTGGAGTAGCTGGTCCACCTAACCTACAGACACAACTCGAACAGATTTCTCTGTCTGTTTGAGGCTCTGGATCTTAGAGCCGCCGAGAAAGTTTAGTGCCGAGAATGCTTCAGTTTGTTAGAATGCAATCAGAACAGATTCCTAGAAAGTGAGCTAGTCCAGCATCAAGGTAGAACATCTGGATGTGTAACGAGAGGCTCTTGGAGATTCCTGGCTCAGATTATCGCCTAGAAGTGCTTTGGAGTAGCTGGTCCACCTAACCTACAGACACAACTCGAACAGATTTCTCTGTCTGTTTGAGGCTCTGGCTCTTAGAGCCGCCGAGAAAGTTTAGTGCCGAGAATGCTTCAGTTTGTTAGAATGCAATCAGAACAGATTCCTAGAAAGTGAGCTAGTCCAGCATCAAGGTAAAACATCTGGATGTGTAACGAGAGGCTCTTGGAGATTCCTGGCTCAGATTATCGCCTAGAAGTGCTGTAGAATAGCTGGTCCACCTAACCTACAGACACAACTCAAACAGATTTCTGTCTGTTTAGGCTCTGGCTCTTAGAGCCGCCGAGAAAGTTTAGTGCAGAAAATGCTTCAGTTTGTTAGAATGCAATCAGAATAGATTCCTAGAAAGTGAGCTAGTCCAGCATCAAGGCAGAACATCTGGATGTGTAACGAAAGTCTCTCGGAGACTCCTGGCTCAGATTATCGCCTAGAAGTACTGTGGAGTAGCTGGTCCACCTAACCTACAGACACAACTCGAACAGATTTCTGTCTGTTTGAGGCTCTGGCTCTTAGAGCCGCCGAGAAAGTTTAGTGCCGAGAATGCTTCAGTTTGTTAGAATGCAATCAGAACAGATTCCTAGAAAGTGAGCTAGTCCAGCATCAAGGTAGAACATCTGGATGTGTAACGAGAGGCTCTCGGAGATTTCTGGCTCGGATTATCGCCTAGAAGTGCTTTGGAGTAGCTGGTCCACCTAACCTACAGACACAACTCGAACAGATTTCTCTGTCTGTTTGAGGCTCTGGCTCTTAGAGCCGCCGAGAAAGTTTAGTGCCGAGAATGCTTCAGTTTGTTAGAATGCAATCAGAACAGATTCCTAGAAAGTGAGCTAGTCCAGCATCAAGGTAGAACATCTGGATGTGTAACGAGAGGCTCTTGGAGATTCCTGGCTCAGGTTATCGCCTAGAAGTGCTGTAGAATAGCTGGTCCACCTAACCTACAGACACAACTCGAACAGATTTCTCTGTCTGTTTAGGCTCTGGCTCTTAGAGCCGCCGAGAAAGTTTAGTGCAGAAAATGCTTCATTTTGTTAGAATGCAATCAGAACAGATTCCTAGAAAGTGAGCTAGTCCAGCATCAAGGCAGAACATCTGGATGTGTAACGAGAGGCTCTTGGAGATTCCTGGCTCAGATTATTGCCTAGAAGTGCTGTGGAGTAGCTGGTCCACCTAACCTACAGACACAACTCGAACAGATTTCTGTCTGTTTGAGGCTCTGGCTCTTAGAGCCGCCGAGAAAGTTTAGTGCCGAGAATGCTTCAGTTTGTTAGAATGCAATCAGAACAGATTCCTAGAAAGTGAGCTAGTCCAGCATCAAGGCAGAACATCTGGATGTGTAACGAAAGTCTCTCGGAGACTTTTGGCTCAGATTATCGCCTAGAAGTGCTGTGGAGTAGCTGGTCCACCTAACCTACAGACACAACTCGAACAGATTTCTGTCTGTTTGAGGCTCTGGCTCTTAGAGCCGCCGAGAAAGTTTAGTGCCGAGAATGCTTCAGTTTGTTAGAATGCAATCAGAACAGATTCCTAGAAAGTGAGCTAGTCCAGCATCAAGGCAGAACATCTGGATGTGTAACGAAAGTCTCTCGGAGACTCCTGGCTCAGATTATCGCCTAGAAGTGCTTTGGAGTAGCTGGTCCACCTAACCTACAGACACAACTCGAACAGATTTCTCTGTCTGTTTAGGCTCTGGCTCTTACAGCCGCCGAGAAAGTTTAGTGCAGAAAATGCTTCATTTTGTTAGAATGCAATCAGAACAGATTCCTAGAAAGTGAGCTAGTCCAGCATCAAGGCAGAACATCTGGATGTGTAACGAGAGGCTTTTGGAGATTCCTGGCTCAGATTTTCGCCTAGAAGTGCTGTGGAGTAGCTGGTCCACCTAACCTACAGACACAACTCGAACAGATTTCTGTCTGTTTGAGGCTCTGGCTCTTAGAGCCGCCGAGAAAGTTTAGTGCCGAGAATGCTTCAGTTTGTTAGAATGCAATCAGAACAGATTCCTAGAAAGTGAGCTAGTCCAGCATCAAGGCAGAACATCTGGATGTGTAACGAAAGTCTCTCGGAGACTTTTGGCTCAGATTATCGCCTAGAAGTGCTGTGGAGTAGCTGGTCCACCTAACCTACAGACACAACTCGAACAGATTTCTGTCTGTTTGAGGCTCTGGCTCTTAGAGCCGCCGAGAAAGTTTAGTGCCGAGAATGCTTCAGTTTGTTAGAATGCAATCAGAACAGATTCCTAGAAAGTGAGCTAGTCCAGCATCAAGGCAGAACATCTGGATGTGTAACGAGAGGCTCTTGGAGATTCCTGGCTCAGATTATCGCCTAGAAGTGCTGTGGAGTAGCTGGTCCACCTAACCTACAGACACAACTCAAACAGATTTCTCTGTCTGTTTGAGGCTCTGGCTCTTAGGTGGTCCACATAACCTACAGACACAACTGAAGCAGCTCTCTCAGTCTGTTTGAGGCTTTGGCTCTCAGAAGGTGGTCCACCTAGCCTACAGACACAACTCGAACAGATTTCTCTGTCTGTTTGAGGCTCTGGCTCTCAGAGCCGCCGAGAAAGTTTAGTGCCGAGAATGCTTCAGTTTGTCAGAATGCAATCAGAACAGATTCCTAGAAAGTGAGCTAGTCCAGCATCAAGGTAGAACATCTGGATGTGTAACGAGAGGCTCTCGGAGATTCCTGGCTCAGATTATCGCCTAGAAGTGCTGTGGAGTAGCTGGTCCACCTAACCTACAGACACAACTCGAACAGATTTCTCTGTCTGTTTGAGGCTCTGGCTCTCAGAGCCGCCGAGAAAGTTTAGTGCCGAGAATGCTTCAGTTTGTTAGAATGCAATCAGAACAGATTCCTAGAAAGTGAGCTAGTCCAGCATCAAGGTAGAACATCTGGATGTGTAACGAGAGGCTCTTGGAGATTCCTGGCTCAGATTATCGCCTAGAAGTGCTGTGGAGTAGCTGGTCCACCTAACCTACAGACACAACTCGAACAGATTTCTCTGTCTGTTTGAGGCTCTGGCTCTTAGAGCCGCCGAGAAAGTTTAGTGCCGAGAATGCTTCAGTTTGTTAGAATGCAATCAGAACAGATTCCTAGAAAGTGAGCTAGTCCAGCATCAAGGCAGAACATCTGGATGTGTAACGAAAGTCTCTCGGAGACTCCTGGCTCAGATTATCGCCTAGAAGTGCTTTGGAGTAGCTGGTCCACCTAACCTACAGACACAACTCGAACAGATTTCTCTGTCTGTTTGAGGCTCTGGCTCCTAGGTGGTCCACATAACCTACAGACACAACTGAAGCAGCTCTCTCAGTCTGTTTGAGGCTTTGGCTCTCAGAAGGTGGTCCACCTAGCCTACAGACACAACTCGAACAGATTTCTCTGTCTGTTTGAGGCTCTGGCTCTCAGAGCCGCCGAGAAAGTTTAGTGCCGAGAATGCTTCAGTTTGTTAGAATGCAATCAGAACAGATTCCTAGAAAGTGAGCTAGTCCAGCATCAAGGCAGAACATCTGGATGTGTAACGAAAGTCTCTCGGAGACTTTTGGCTCAGATTATCGCCTAGAAGTGCTGTGGAGTAGCTGGTCCACCTAACCTACAGACACAACTCGAACAGATTTCTGTCTGTTTGAGGCTCTGGCTCTTAGAGCCGCCGAGAAAGTTTAGTGCCGAGAATGCTTCAGTTTGTTAGAATGCAATCAGAACAGATTCCTAGAAAGTGAGCTAGTCCAGCATCAAGGCAGAACATCTGGATGTGTAACGAGAGGCTCTCGGAGATTCCTGGCTCAGATTATCGCCTAGAAGTGCTTTGGAGTAGCTGGTCCACCTAACCTACAGACACAACTCAAACAGATTTCTCTGTCTGTTTGAGGCTCTGGCTCTTAGGTGGTCCACATAACCTACAGACACAACTGAAGCAGCTCTCTCAGTCTGTTTGAGGCTTTGGCTCTCAGAAGGTGGTCCACCTAACCTACAGACACAACTCGAACAGATTTCTCTGTCTGTTTGAGGCTCTGGCTCTTAGGTGGTCCACATAACCTATAGACACAACTGAAGCAGCTCTCTCAGTCTGTTTGAGCTTTGGCTCTCAGAAGTTGGTTCACCTCACCTGCAGACACAACTGGAACAGATTTCTCTGTCTGTTTGAGGCTCTGGCTCTCAGGTGGTCCACATAACCTACAGACACAACTGGAACAGATTTCTGTGTCTGTTTGATTGTCAGTTAATTTTATTTTCTACCTTTGTAGGAGCCTGTGGTGGATTTTGTTCGCCTGAGCTCGACGAGACTGACTGCGTTTCACCGAGATGAAGGTTAAAACGAACTGTAAAAGAAGATTCAAACCACTAATTGACGAGAAATATAGAAAGGTTCATCATAGAGCTGAGCTGACGAAAGCGGATTCGATGGCTGAGTAAGCTGAAATTCGTGAGAGAGGCAATGACAGATCAATAACAGAAGCGGTCCCGGACCACGGAGGCAGGGAAGGTCCAGGAGAATATTTCGTAGAAAAATAAGAAGATTAAGCCATCATCTGCGTGAACGAAAAGATGAAAGTCGGTAAAATGATTGGCTTATCATATGATTGCTCACCAACTCATTCAGTATAATAGGACTGATGTAGTCAAATCAATTTAATTTCAGTTTTAGTAACTTTTGTCGTTATTAAAAATGCCCTTCAACTTCTTGTAGGCTCGTACTCGGATGACCTTTTTTAACTAATGGAATCTTACGTTTGTTAACATGTATTTGAAGCATACATTTTGACCTAAATTAGTTTTAATGAGTTTACAGTTAGTATTTGATATGATTCTGTATTTATTTTCAAAATGCTTTATTTTCATTCACCTTCTTGTATTCACGCGACGCAACTAACTAATGCGATCGTACATTTGTTTAACCCGATTAACCCGATTAATAATGCTAAATAAATTGGTTTGAACTTGGGATATTTTCATTAAATGACGTCGTAACCCTTTTATCTGTTCTTTTTGAGAATTTCTGTTTTAATTAGTTCAAAAGAACAGTTTAAAGCAATAAATTTTCTACAACGAAAGAGGTCTAACTAAACCAACTGTTTTTTTGCGGTCCACCTAACCCGGTCCCCAAAACGTAGTTAGTAAACCACCACAGTTTCCCCGAACTGGCTATTCCGTCAAGTTAACAAAAAGATAACCCTAGCTAGCCTTTCGCGTTGTCAAAACAGACTCTATTTTTTAACCGGAATTGCGTGGTCCACGTAACGCATTAACATAACTCAGGTCCCGCTAAACACACAGACAGTCGTAAGAGTGTCTGTCTGTCTGTCTGTCTGTCTGTCTGTCTGTCTTTCTGTCTGTCTGTCTGTCTGTCTGTCTGTCTGTCTGTCTGTCTGTCTGTCTGTCTGTCTGTCTGTCTGTCTGTCTGTCTGTCGTCTGTCTGTCTGTCTGTCTGTCTGTCTGTCTGTCTGTCTGTCTGTCTGTCTGTCTGTCTGTCTGTCTGTCTGTCTGTCTGTCTGTCTGTCTGTCTGTCTGTCTGTCTGTCTGTCTGTCTGTCTGTCTGTCTGTCTGTCTGTCTGTCTGTCTGTCTGTCTGTCTGTCTGTCTGTCTGTCTGTGTGTGTGTCTGTCTGTCTGTCTGTCTGTCTGTCTGTCTGTCTGTCTGTCTGTCTGTCTGTCTGTCGGTCTGTCTGTCTGTCTGTCTGTCTGTCTGTCTGTCTGTCTGTCTGTCTGTGTTACTGTCTGTCTGCCTGTCTGTCTGTCTGTCTGTCTGTCTGTCTGTCTGTCTGTCTGTCTGTCTTTCTGTCTGTCTGTCTGTCTGTCTGTCTGTCTGTCTGTCTGTCTGTCTGTCTGTCTGTCTATCTGTCTGTCTTAGTGTCGGTCTCAAACGTCGAGTGTCGAGTGTCGAGCGTCGAGTCTCAAGTGTCGAGTTCTCAAACGTAAGATACTGCTGCCATTCATAAGCGTTTTTGATAATTCGTAGTACGAGTACAATGGAGTTAGAATTGTTTTACAAAACAGTAAAAGCAAGTCAGTATTGAGCTACTCGAATACGCCTTATACATGCATATCTAGCTTTGTTTGAGTAGTAAGGGTACCCAAAGGACGTCTTTGTTACGATGTTATTAAAGGGTCCTTGTGTTAAAGGCATGAGTCTTTGAGATCCATTGAATTTACAGCCATAGACAGAAATCTGTGTGACCAGACGGGGAGGTCGGGAGCTCGAATATCACCCGTTTCAGCTTTTCAGGTTTGTTGACATGGCAACTCTATACACACCTCAATCAGAAATATGGATAGGCAGGGGCAGGCCCAGGGCAGTCCTGGCTCGCAGAACGTTAGCAACGAGCTGCTCCCTGTAGCGCAGCAGGGTCGGATCGCGAACTTGATCGCTGTCCTGTGGACCGAGGTCCTTCCAGCTTCGGTAGCGATGCACGCCAGCGAGCCGGTAGTTGACATACTCTGTGCCCCAACCTTTGGTGTACCGCCACATCAACTGCACGCCCATGAGTTGCACGAAATGCGGCTTGACGATCATCTTTGACGGGGTGCCGTGTAGGCGCACCTCGTCGTGGTGCAGTTTCAGCAGAGCGCTCAGCTTCAGGCCGGAGATCGTGGCGTTGGCTGACATCTCGCTATCGGCGGGCCACTCCAGCCAGAAATCTGCGTGCTGAAGTGACAGGCCAGCGGCTTTATTGTCCGACATGCGGGCTCGAACCAGGTCCCGCCAGTTGCTAAGACCCTCGCTTCTCGGTACAACGACCTCGTTCATGTCGGTGAATACAGCGAACTCGTATTTGGCAGAGGCGCGCATCACACAGTCCTGCAGCATGGCCATCTGGGCGAAGTGTTTCACTTCGACTGTGTAGTTGCTTGGCTGTGGCCACCTATCGACGTTTACCGGCGGTTGGAAGGGCAGGACGGTGACGTCCTTGGCATACTGCAGGTGCGAAAGGGTGCGGAGGGTGGCTGGTGCAGATCCAAGATCCAAGTCTGAAATGGGACGCTTCACAAAATTCACAAAGTTTAGATCACAAAGTGAAGAGCTACACATAAACTCAATTCTTGTCAGAAATTCCAATGGGTAATGAGTTGCAATTCATGTACACGTAGCCACCAACAACTATGTTTAACTGCAGTTCCCACAGTGCCACTTCATCACTCACGTGTTTGCTGGCAAGCAGCGATGCCACCCGCTTGCTCGATGCGAAATTATACACAAAGAACCGGTTGGCACCGAACAGGCGGTTCAACTCGAGCGTCTGCACCGCTTCATCAACATTGTCGTAAAACGAGTGAAGTGGCGACATGCACACGGCAAACTGGCCGTTGCGGACCGGCGTTGACGGCAGAACGCGTACCGGGAGGAAGCCGGCGGGCTGGGCGCAGTGCGACCTGCGGAAGCGGAAGCAACTTGCGTCCGGTCGCTTCGTCCAAAGAATTAGTTGTGTTCTTTTTCTACATGGGTATTTCACCTCATCGAAGAGCCGACAAGGACCTTTCTCACCACCTCCTCTACTGTCGGGTTCACAGTCAAACTTCGGAACCCATGTCTAAGGGAACAACCAGCCAAGCACCACGAGGATGTGAAATTTTTCGCTTGGAGAACACTAGGTGACAGAATTCGCTAAAGACTGAAGAAGTCTTGGTCGAGGCTCTGCGGTCCCGAGTCACGAACGGGATTAAAGGACTCCGGCCGCAGCTACTCAGATTACCGAGGAGGCGCGCATCCTCATGAAATCCTCATTTTATCCTCTTTATGCCATGGGGTTCTCAAGGGAGGGACCGGGATGTGCTACCAGTCGGACCAGTTATCGATCCCAGTTGGTTTGGTTCGGAGCAGTGATTCTTACATCTTGCTGGCATCTTTAGCTATCAGATTCACCTGTGTAGGCACAGTTTTACTCACCATGCAAATGACACAGCACTGGGTATCTCTTCAACCTTGGAGGAAGTGCTGCAGGTAATCAACACAGCCTGGTAGCGCCGACTGTCTCCCTCTGGCAGGCGTTCCACGTGAGCTTGCATGGTGACCATCACCTGCGACCACCGCCGGTACCACAGCTGGCACATCAGGCCACTCATGTCGACATTGCGGGCGATTCCGGTGCTACGGATTATTGGCTTCCGGGGGGCCAGTCTCGGATCGTAGAAGGCCGAATAGACCAACAGGTCTCGGTTGCTTCTGTGGCTGCTCAGAAATTGGAACTCCTTTTGTGCAGAGTACATGCAGTGAGTGACATTGAAGCTTTGTGTTAATCATTTTTCCAAGAAAGCTTTTACTGCAGTTTTCTGTGGTGATTTCGAAAATTAGCTATCCACAAATGTTTTGCAGTCAGTAACAGCTAAAAGTTCATGCCAGCGGTGCTATACGGCACGGTGTTATATGCATATGCGACTGAGTATCTGGAAGACTGGCCCAGCGACTGAGGATCTGGGAGAGCGGCGGTGACCTAGCAGCTGAGGATCTGGGAGAGCGGCGGTGACCTAGCAGCTGAGGATCTGGGAGAGCGGCGGTGACCTAGCAGCTGAGGATCTGGGAGGTCAGTGACCTAACAGCTGAGGATCTGGGAGGTCAGTGACCTAACAGCTGAGGATCTGGGAGGTCAGTGACCTAACAGATGAGGATATGGGAGAGCGGCGGTGACCTAGCAGCTGAGGATCTGGGAGGTCAGTGACCTAACAGCTGAGGATATGGGAGAGCGGCGGTGACCTAGCAGCTGAGGATCTGGGAGAGCGGCGGTGACCTAACAGCTGAGGATCTGGGAGGTCAGTGACCTAACAGCTGAGGATCTGGGAGGTCAGTGACCTAACAGCTGAGGATCTGGGAGGTCAGTGACCTAACAGCTGCGGATCTGGGAGAGCGGCGGTGACCTAGCAGCTGAGGAGGTCGGTGACCACCAGCTGAAGATCTGGTAGGGCGTTGGCCCAACAACAGAAGACCCAGAGCAGATCAGGTTGTAGCCAAGTCCGCAAGCAAAAGGCCTGGGATCATACAGACAAGGGGATCAAATAGAAAAAGCCCAGTTTGTCCTATACATTAGGCATATCAGTTTTGAGAAAATACAGAAAAAATGGATAAATCTCATAAGGGTATCAATTCTGAGTCAAGGACTACCTGAGCGGTAACTGGCGATAATAGCCTGGTGTTGCCGCACCAGGGCACCCGACGCCTGACACGCGACTCAGTCAGGTTCACGTTGTCGCCATTGACTGGAGTTTTGAGATGGTTGGAGCTGAGCAGCATAGCTTCAGCTGGGGCCGGTTGGCCAGCAGTTTCTGGCCAGCAAAAGTGCACTGCAGCCCCTGCTGCGATCCCCACTGCAGCACAGAACAAAATCCAACAGCGGACAACGACTTTGCGAAAGCCGGCAATGCGAACCATCGCAGATCAGATGAGCTTCACAATGCCTGCTCTTGCAGTGCTTGCGCGTGCCAATATTTTGGGCTCGTCAGTCGCTCTGTAGTTCTGCCCCTGTACACCACAGTTTCCAGGCTTTTGTCATCAATGCACTGCATTTTCTTGACCGCCCAAGCTCACCTTGCGCCCTACCTGCCCTAAGTCCGCTGGTAAGAGGGCCAAAAACCCGCCTCCTGCCCCTCACTCAATCTACTGACCTGTGTCTGTCTTTCGCAGAAGACAGTTTCAACTCAAACCCTTTCTGCGTGTCTCTCTGACTACGTTCTTATTTAAAGTTTGGGTGTGTCCTCAGCATTAACTAAGCATTAACTAAGTCGACTAACTTTTCCCTGAAGATGATGATCCAGAGAGTTTGAACGTAAGAAGCTTCTGGTTTCGCTTTCCAGTTTCGGCTGAGGCAGGGCCAAGGTGGTGTCCTCAGCTTCTGCTGTCTGGGCATTCGCATTGTGTCTTAAGCGCACTCAGAATACGATGCGAATTTGAAGGCCAAAATTAAAGTCAAGGTCTATCTGACTGTCTGTCTGTCTGTCTGTCTGTCTGTCTGTCTGTCTGTCTGTCTGTCTGTCTGTCTGTCTGTCTGTCTGTCTGTCTGTCTGTCTGTCTATCTATCTGTCTGTCTGTCTGTCTGTCTGTCTGTCTGTCTGTCTGTCTGTCTGTCTGTCTGTCTGTCTGTCTGTCTGTCTGTCTGTCTGTCTATCTGTCTGTCTGTCTGTCTGTCTGTCTGTCTGTCTGTCTGTCTGTCTGTCTGTCTGTCTGTCTGTCTGTCTGTCTGTCTGTCTTAGTGTCTGTCTGTCTATCTGTCTGTCTGTCTGTCTGTCTGTCTGTCTGTCTGTCTGTCTGTCTGTCTGTCTGTCTGTCTGTCTGTCTGTCTGTCTGTCTGTCTGTCTGTCTGTCTGTCTGTCTGTCTGTCTGTCTGTCTGTCTGTCTGTCTGTCTGTCTGTCTGTCTGTCTGTCTGTCTGTCTGTCTGTCTGTCTGTCTGTCTGTCTGTCTGTCTGTCTGTCTGTCTGTCTGTCTGTCTGTCTGTCTGTCTGTCTGTCTGTCTGTCTGTCTGTCTGTCTGTCTGTCTGTCTATCTGTCTGTCTGTCTGTCTGTCTGTCTGTCTGTCTGTCTGTCTGTCTGTCTGTCTGTCTGTCTGTCTGTCTTAGTGTCTGTCTGTCTCTCTGTCTGACTGTCTATCAATGACAGATCTAAGGCTGTCAAGACTTACAGTTTTCTAACCTATTAATTAACTCCCCAGCTTCCTGCTGCCCGTCATCTCCAACCCGGCCCGAACCGGCAGAGCAGCGACTGTTTCAGCTGCTACTAAAAGACTACGATAAGAAAGTCCGGCCAGTGCTGGACTCCTCCCAGCCAGTGAACATCAGCCTCGGTATCAGTTTGAACATGATTAGCGATATTGTGAGTCGATACTATACTGCACACTGAACCAGCTGCCAGTGCGTATATTGAGCAGTTCTTATTAGTAATCCATTTTAGCATTGGAACTCTCACGCTATCGCGTAAAAAAAATAAGAAGAGGCAGTGGGACTTTGCTCATCAAAGAAGAAGACTCCAGAGCGACAGAACATGCAGCTAAATTCCAATAAGACAATCTTCTTCTTCTGCCCTCAAGGCACTTTTGATTTCTCGTTGAAGCTCCTCTTCCCAATTTTTTTATTATTAGAAAGACATTTATTGAGCAGGACAGTCCTGGAGAGTCTATTTTCGGTGTATAATTGCTCAGGAAATTGAAATTGCTCAAAGAAGAATTAGAAGGAAAAAAATTATCGATGAAATTTCCCGTAATTGTGCTCGCATCAAAAGGATTGGGAAACCGAGCTGAGCAGATGCTCGATAAAATTCTAAAGCCCCTGGTGCTAAATCCCCTTGGTGCTAAAGCCCCTTGGTGCTAAAGCCCCTTGGTGCTAAAGCCCCTTGGTGCTAAAGCCCCTTGGTGCTAAAGCCCCTTGGTGCTAAAGCCCCTTGGTGCTAAAGCCCCTTGGTGCTAAAGCCCCTTGGTGCTAAAGCCCCTTGGTGCTAAAGCCCCTTGGTGCTAAAGCCCCTTGGTGCTGAAGCCCCTTGGTGCTAAAGCCCTTGCAAGCAAATATCAAGGACAACTGAAGTAATCTAATTAAGTAGTCCTTGGCAAATATTTGTTAAGTAACAATCAATCAAAAACAGCTGGTTGATTTTCCTAAATCTTAATCTATTTTTTCAAAAATTTAATAAACAGTTTAACATTTGGCTTACTGCAAGTGCAGTATAATTGCCTATTTTTCAGGACGAACGAAACCAAGTGTTGGCCACGAATGTCTGGCTTGACCAGGTAACTGCTGTGTATTAAAGTTGAAATGTAAATTGGTAATACTATACAGAGATAGTGACTTTTTAAGAGATTAAAAGATTATTGATGTGTATTGCCGATATGATTTAAGATCAGTAAATATAGCTAGAAATTTGTAAGCCTTACTAAACTTGATTTGTAGCCCATCTTTTGTCAAAGGTCATATCTTGGTCATGCCATTTTTCATCCAATAGCAATCATGGCAACAGATCGGTTTAGAGTTCGTTGAGACCCATTTATCAAATCTTTTTCTTGTGGCCAATATCGTTAGAGAAGAAAATGTACTAGGCAATCTATCTTTCACGTGTATTTTGTTCATTTTTATTATTATGTCAAACAAGAGTACAAGGTTATTGTGTGCACGCAAACCGAGTGTCTGCGGCGCAAAAATGAGTGAATGTGGCGCTAAAATAAGTGAATGTGGCGCTAAAATAAGTGAGTTGTGGCGCTAAAATAAGTGAATAAGGCTTCAAAATGATTGAATGCGGCGTAAAATGATCTCCTGTCACTCTGAATATGACGTACTGTCACTCCCATAAAATTTACTGTCACTCTCAATATGACTTGTCACTCTTTATATGACTTGTCACTCTCAATATGACTTGTCACTCTTTATATGACTTGTCACTCTCAATATGATCCCTGTCACTCTTAGCAAGCACCACTGTTTGCCTATAAAAATGAGCTGTATATTACAGTTTGTTTATTTCCTAAACAAGCTTAAAACTCCCCAAAAAACCACTGCAGTCCTGGATTGACCCTCGGCTATCCTGGCAACCGGGACACTTCTCCAACTTTTCCAAACTTCGAATACCCTGCGACCTGCTCTGGTTACCAGACATTGTGCTCTACAATAGGTAAGAACTATTACGGCTTGTATATACGGTATGTAATGCGCGTGAAATGGCAGAAACCCGAGCGCCTGACCAGACGACCTTGATTGGCCAACCGGAAGTGCCGTCATCGGATTTCAGCAGACTGATCATTTGATTTCGACTCTACAGAAAATATTCAGGGTCACGTGCTGCTGTTTTGGACCTTCGGACTATAGCTCGACAGATTGTCACGAATAGAATGCCGCACAGAGGGAGGATGTTGTTGACAGATTTCCTTAAAAAATTGCCTCATCGTTGGCAAGGATGAATGCCACAAAATCTGCAGATGAATGATTACAATATTCGACAATCACAGTGACACAGTTTTGCGCAAATCTGATTCCCACTAATCTCCTACAGGATTTGGTTATTCCGAGAGAATAGTTTTATATGGCATTCGGAGAAAACTGTAAATCGTTTATCATGATTTTATTAATGCTCAACTTTTCTTATTCGACTCTGAGATTATGGATATTAAGCTGGTAGAAAAAGTCCAATTCTCCCAAAAATAAAATTATATATTTACTATCTATAACTATACGTATTAACTTCAGTTGCAGAAAGTTTATTTATCTATATCAGACGGGGAAAGGATCAGTTCGTACTAAGTCAAGAATATAGGTCGTCACACAACCGGCGAGAGGCATTACTGCCCCCATTCCACTGACTCCCCTAAGCAGGCACACAAGCGCGCGGATACGTACGCAGGAGTGTACAGCGGCCCTGACTTTATTTATCGTTAGGCATGTACACTTCACTGTGCCTTGGGGGTTGGCCCTCAAGGCCGTTAACTGCACGAGCAGAGCCAAGCCGAGATTTCAATGAAGCAACTGCTTCTGTCCTCACTAATTGGCTAAATTAAATCCAGCACAATAGACTGTAGAGCCATAGTGGACCAAACTGATGCTTACTTTGTACTATTATAGCTTTATGACCGGAGTGCCAATATCTGTGCCTGTTTACAACCATAAACCATTACCACCCGCTAATTGAGCGGTACAGAGAGAAGGCACAATAAGTAGGTTGATGCAATGAGCTGTCTATGGTCAAAACTCTACTAAGAAAACAAGGAACAGCTAGTCTATGGTAATATTAAAAGTTGCCGGGCTCCGCCTCTACAAACCAAACAAATGTCTATGGCAAAAATAGAAAAATAAAATTCAATTAGAGATTCGATTCAATATTGCTTTTGTCAGCCTAACTGAGAATAAAGCCATCCAAAGTGAGAATCCTGCCTACGCTGACTGCGAAGGGCCTGGCTGCGTGCAGCCTTAGTCTATGAGCCATAGACTATAAAGGACAAGCAAAGTGATAAAAAGCCATCCAATGTGAGAATCCTGCCTACGCTGAATACGAAGGGCCTAGCTGCGTCCAGCCTAGTCTATGAGCCATAGACTATAAAGGACAAGCAAAGTTTTAAAAGACCAATCGATTCTCACATTGGATGGCTTTTTATCACTTTGCTTGTCCTTTATTGTCTATGGCCCATAGACTAAGGCTGCACGCAGCCAGGCCCTTCGCAGTCAGCGTAGGCAGGATTCTCATTTTGGGTGGCTTTATTCTCAGTTAGGCTGACAAAAGCAATACTAACTAGACTGAAAAAAAGCAATGTTACCTATAAATTTGCGCTTTTGTCAACTTGGCTAACAAAAGCATGAACACGATGTACTTGTAACACAAGGGTTCCAAGCTGGGTGGTCCGGTAGCCAGAGTATGAAATGAATCAAAATTTGCATGAAGTAATTGGCCAGTCAAGTCAGGTCTATCCGAGTTGGACGCTGGGGAGTGGGAGTCGCTGTCACAAAGCTATCCCTTCAGAGTGAAGATGATGCTATTCAACTGAATGCACTGGTCTGTGTTAAGGAACTGCTCTAGAAATGAAGCGTCACTTTGATTACACAGCGTTAAACGATAAAAGAGAGTTAAAATTTAAAACAGAGAGACAATTTCGAAAATGAAGAAAGTCGCACAGGCGCTAAATAGCACAGACAGACAGACAGACAGACAGACAGTAACACAGACAGACAGACAGACAGACAGACAGACAGACAGACAGACAGACAGACAGACAGACAGACAGACAGACAGACAGACAGACAGACAGACAGACAGACAGACAGACAGACAGACAGACAGACAGACAGACAGACAGACAGACAGACAGACAGACAGACAGACAGACAGACAGACACTAAGACAGACAGACAGACAGACAGACAGACAGACAGACAGACAGACAGACAGACAGACAGACAGACAGACAGACAGACAGACAGACAGACAGACAGACAGACAGACAGACAGACAGACAGACAGACAGACAGACAGACAGACAGACAGACAGTAACACAGACAGACAGACAGACAGACAGACAGACAGACAGACAGACAGACAGACAGACAGACAGACAGACAGACAGACAGACAGACAGACAGACAGACAGACAGACAGACAGACAGACAGACAGACAGACAGACAGACAGACAGACAGACAGACAGACAGACAGACAGACAGACAGACAGACAGACAGACAGACAGACAGACAGACAGACAGACAGACAGACAGACAGACAGACAGACAGACAGACAGACAGACAGACAGACAGACAGACAGACAGACAGACAGACAGACAGACAGACAGACAGACAGACAGACAGACAGACAGACAGACAGACAGACAGACAGACAGACAGACAGACAGACAGACAGACAGACAGACAGACAGACAGACAGACAGACAGACAGACAGACAGACAGTCAGACAGACAGACAGACAGTCAGACAGACAGACAGACAGTCAGACAGACAGACAGTCAGACAGACAGACAGACAGACAGACAGACAGACGGACAGGCAGGCAGGCAGGCAGGCAGGCAGGCAGGCAGGCAGGCAGGCAGGCAGGCAGGCAGGCAGGCAGGCAGGCAGGCAGGCAGGCAGGCAGGCAGGCAGGCAGGCAGGCAGGCAGGCAGGCAGGCAGGCAGGCAGGCAGGCAGGCAGGCAGGCAGGCAGGCAGGCAGGCAGGCAGGCAGGCAGGCAGGCAGGCAGGCAGGCAGGCAGGCAGACAGGCAAGCAGGTGGAATGTCTCACAGACTTATCCCGCACGCACCGGATGCCTCACAGTGTCGAAGACCAGTCCAGAACCTACCACAAGTCACTGGCCATGGTGTCCAGCACCGGAGAAGTCTTCTGGCCTCCAATCGTTCGGTTTATGAGCTCCTGCAAGCTGGACATCACATTTTTCCCGTTTGACGATCAGATCTGTTATCTTAAACTCGGCTCGTGGGCCTACGACGGCTTGCAGGTGAATAATTAGAACTCTATATGATAACCAGGGATTGAATGTAAAACGAAATAGATGTGATTTTTTATTAATAATCAATTTTTACGTGCCTACCCAAGAAAGGATCTTCTTTCTTGACCAATCAGATTGCCGCTAGCCATTTCCCCTTCCTGACCAATCAGATTGCCGCTCGCCATATTGCCTTCCTGACCAATCAGATTGCCGCTAGCCATTTCCCCTTCCTGACCAATCAGATTGCCGCTCGCCATATTGCCTTCCTGACCAATCAGATTGCCGGTAGCCATTTCCTCTTCCTGGCCAATCAGATTGCCGCTAGCCATTTCCCCTTCATGACCAATCAGATTGCTGATAGCCATTTCCCCTTCCTGACTAATCAGATTGCCGCTAGCCATTTTGCCTTCGAGACCAAAACTTAATTGTTTTTATTTACATTTTGCTTCACCATTAAAGTTGGACGTATTCAAACTCAGACCGAACATCGAACTTGGAAATCTCGTTAGCAACGGCGAATGGGACGTGCACGAGACTCGAGTAGTAAAAAATGTTGTGTATTATCCATGCTGCGTGGAACCGTTTCCGGACATATCGTTCTACATCCATATTCGCCGAAGGTAAGTGCTTACAGAGAAGGGTCAGAGCCGCTGAGTACACCCTGTGTGAGCGTGTGTCCCGTACCGCAATCCGACGTCGGTCGATATTTCCCGACGTCTTTCGACGTCTATGACAAATATGAACTTTAACATTGCAACGACGTTCAGCCGACGTATTTTGGACGTCGTTATCCGTTCGATGCAATGTAAAAGTACATAGCTGTCATAGACGTTGAAAGACGTCGGGAAGGTCGGCCGACGTCGGATTGCGGTGCGTGGTATAAGTGCGCGCCTGAGTACAGTATTGGCGCGCTTGTATTGTGCTCAGGAGTCTGCGGAATGGGCCGAATTGCCTCAGCAGCTGGTTGTGGGACGATGTCGCCAAAGGCGTTGCGCCAAGGTGCCCATTGCCTTCCTGCAACTATTATTGTCAACATAAATCATGCCGACATTTGTAAAAATAAAACTAAAAAAACTTAACCATTTTCATAGAAACCTGTACTACACATTCAACATCATCATACCCTGCATGTTTTTGTCGATGCTCACCCTGAGCTCGTTTGCTCTGCCGCCCGACTCTGGCGAGAAAGTCACACTTGGACTTACCGTTCTATTGGCATATTCGGTGTTTATGCTGCTCATTGCTGAGAACATGCCCCCGACTTCCGAGTACACACCACTGATTGGTAAGATGAAGTTGTAGAACACGGAAATTTTTTTGACTTATCCAGACTTTCCTAGCTGCAATCTGTATCGACCAATCAAAGAGTTTCTAGCTTTATTCTGTATCGACCAATCAGAGAGTTCCTAGCTTTATTATGTATCGACCAATCAGAGAGTTCCTATCTTTATTCTGTATCGACCAATCAGAGAGTTCCTAGCTTTATCGACCAATCAGAGAGTTCCTAGCTTTATTCTGTATCGACTAATCAGAGAGCTCCTAGCTACGATCTGTATCGACGAATCAGAGAGTTCCTAGCTACGATCTGTATCGCCAATCAGAGAGTTCCTAGCTTTGTTCTTGATGACCAATCAGAGAGTTCCTAGCTTTATTCTGTATCGACCAATCAGAGAGTTCCTAGCTTTGTTCTGTATCGACCAATCAGAGAGCTCCTAGCTTTATTCTGTATCGACCAATCAGAGAGCTCCTAGCTTTATTCTGTATCGACTAATCAGAGAGTTCTTCTCTACTATTAATCGCTTTAATACCCCACCTATAGGTGTCTACCTAACTGTTGTGATGGGCCTGACTTCATTCTCTGTGGTTTTCGCCGTCCTGGTGTTGAACCTTCACCACCGTGGCGTAACAAATCGTCGACCGCCGGCCCTGCTCTACCGCCTAGTAACCGACTACCTAGGCCGGGCGGTCTGCGTGTCGAAGAGCAGCGCCGAACTGTTCAGCCGCGGCTCTGTGTCCGTATTCCCGACGTCGAGACGGAACACGATGCGTCGAGCTAGCATTCTAGTCGAAGGCGCGGTGGTCAATCAGCAGGATCAAGCTGCCGGGGAACCAACGAACACATTTCGCGACACTGAGCTGGTCACCATGGGCAACAGCAACAACAACAGCAGCAGCAGCAACTACAATGGAAGGGGAGGCAGCGTCAGACTCCTGGAAAATCCGTACACGCAGCCGCCACTGCTGCTGACACCCAATCAGCATCCGTCATCAGCGGCGGCTCGCAGCGCAATTTACAGCCGCCAGCGTCACTCCGCCGTAGGTATGACGTCATCAAACAGGATGACGTCATCGCAGTCGTCAGCGTCGCAGACGCAAGCGACTCTGCTGGGCCATCTGCGCCAGATGACCACCAAGCAGGAGCGAATCGAGGAGGAGGCGGCCTGCATTCGAGAATGGCAGCTCATAGCGTACGTGGTGGATCGAATGCTGCTAATCTGTTTCGTCTGCATTGTGCTGCTGTCAACTACTTGGCTGCTGATGTTCAAGCCAATGCTGAAGGATCTTAAAATTGAGGCTACGGATAGTGTTATTCGACTAGGATAATTTTCCCGGGAGCAGTATAGCTGCTCTCAAAATCCATGGTTGTTGGCACTGACTTGAATCCACATCCGGGACGATGACTCATTCATCAGGTTAAGGACAGCTGCATATAAATTGCCGTTACTTTCTTATCTAACATAGCATGGTTCTCCTGGTGTATTGTGAATGTATTCTGGCTATTGCTAATGTTCTACATGTAGCAGTGAGATCTGTTCTCGTGAATTCTCCCTGCTCACTGCATCGCAGTCTGAACAGGACTGTTGCCAAGGGGGAGGGGAGGAAGCACGGAAGCGGCCGTAATCAGACTGGCAAAATTATACATGTTGGGCGCCCCCATGCTGCAGCTTTGGAGCCTCTGGTGCTGGCGCCCCTGGTGCCTGGCGCCTCTAGTGCTGGCGCCCCTGGTGCCTGGCGCCTCTAGTGCTGGCGCCTCTGGTGCCTGGCGCCTCTGGTGCCTGGCGCCTCTGGTGCCTGGCGCCTCTGGTGCTGGCGCCTCTGGTAGTGGCGCCTTTGGTGCTGGCGCCTCTGGTGCTGGCGCCCCTGGTGCCTGGCGCCTCTAGTGCTGGCGCCCCTGGTGCCTGGCGCCTCTGGTGCTGGCGCCTCTGGTAGTGGCGCCTTTGGTGCTGGCGCCTCTGGTGCTGGCGCCCCTGGTGCCTGGCGCCTCTAGTGCTGGCGCCCCTGGTGCCTGGCGCCTCTAGTGCTGGCGCCTCTGGTGCTGGCGCCTCTGGTGCTGGCGCCTTTGGTGCTGGCGCCCCTGGTGCCTGGCGCCTCTAGTGCTGGCGCCCCTGGTGCCTGGCGCCTCTAGTGCTGGCGCCTCTGGTGCCTGGCGCCTCTGGTGCTGGCGCCTCTGGTGCTGGCGCCTCTGGTGCTGGCGCCTCTGGTGCTGGCGCCTCTGGTAGTGGCGCCTTTGGTGCTGGCGCCTCTGGTAGTGGCGCCTTTGGTGCTGGCGCCTCTGGTGCTGGCGCCTCTGGTAGTGGCGCCTCTGGTACTGGCGCCTCTGGTGCTGGCGCCCCTGGTGCTGGCGCCCCTGATATATTTATATATTTTTGTGAAAAGTTACAAACTCAAAACTTCACAAGCTCGAAATTTCACAAGATTGAAAGCGACCCTTCAACTTCAACGAGAGGCTTGAACCCATTTTTAGTTTATTGTATGATGGCAAATTTTAACGATCTTGCGCACACCATTGCATGCATCCCTGTCTGCTTCTTGCAAGATTAATAATTTTATCAAGCCTATGGCTACTCTCGTTCATGCTATCTTATTTGTCCAATCGTATTAATGGTTATATTTGATATATAAATGGCATATATTCAACATTTATCATACTCGTATAAATCTGTTATCATACAGTTTTGGCCATTAGCTGTTACGGTAGTAAAGCTGGGTAACAATTATTAATAATAAACGGATGAATACATTCATTACGGAATTTAATTTTTATTTTTTTAATCAATTTCTAGCCGCCGTGAATAAAACAATAATGCATTGTTTATCGAAGGCACAACGGTAACCCTGTGTGTGTTAGCCCGAATATTTATTTCTCTGAAAGGAGACAGACGGCAGAAGAGGGAGGGGAGAAGAGGGAGGGGAGAAGAGGGAGGGGAGAAGAGGGAGGGGAGAAGAGGGAGGGGGTGAAGAGGGAGGGGGAGAAGAGGGAGGGGAGAAGAGGGAGGGAGAAGAGGGAGGGGAGAAGAGGGAGGGGAGAAGAGGGAGGGGAGAAGAGGGAGGGGAGAAGAGGGAGGGGAGAAGAGGGAGGGGAGAAGAGGGAGGGGGTGAAGAGGGAGGGGGAGAAGAGGGAGGGGAGAAGAGGGAGGGGGTGAAGAGGGAGGGGGAGATCTCTCAGATCTCTCTCTGGTGTCTCTCAGGTCTCTCTGATATCTCTCTGGTTTCTTTCAGGTCTCTCAGATCTCTCTCTGGTGTCTCTCTCAGGTCTCCCTCTCAGGTCTCTCTCTGATATTTCTCTCAGGTCTCTCTCAGGTCTCCCTCTCAGGTCTCTCTCACAGTTCTCTCTCAGGTCTCCCTCTCAGGTCTCTCTCACAGTTCTCTCTCAGTTCTCTCTCAGGTCTCTCTCTGATATCTCTCTCAGGTCTCTCTGATATCTCTCTCAGATCTCTCTCTGATATCTCTCTGGTTTCTCTCAGTTCTCTCTCTGATATCTCTCTCAGATCTCTCTCTGATATCTCTCTGGTTTCTCTCAGTTCTCTCTCAGGTCTCTCTCTGATATCTCTCTGGTTTCTCTCAGTTCTCTCTCAGGTCTCTCTCTGATATCTCTCTGGTTTCTCTCAGTTCTCTCTCTCTCTCTCTCTCTCTCTCTCTCTCTCTCTGGTCTCTCTAAGGTCTCTCTCTCTCTCTCTGGTTTCTCTCAGTTCTCTCTCTCTCTGGTCTCTCTCTGATCTCTCTAAGGTCTCTCTCTCTCTCTGGTTTCTCTCAGTTCTCTCTCTCTGGTCTCTCTCTGATCTCTCTAAGGTCTCTCTCTCTCTCTCTCTCTTTCTCTCTCTGGTCTCTCTCTGATCTCCCTTTGGTTTCTCTCAGGTCTCTGTGCAATTTTATGCCATAATATTAACATTCACAAGGAGGGCGGTGGGCAACCTTAATGCAACGCCTTCTGCGACACCGTTCAATAACCATGCAGCCAAGAGCTGAGGCAATCCAGCCCATTCCGCAAACTCCTGAGAACATAACTAGCGCGCCAATACTGTACGCCCTCGTACACACGCTCACACTCTGTGCTTTCAGGAAGGAGGGGGGTGGGATTGGCCTTCATGGCTGTGAAAAGCACAAATCCCCTGTAAACAATTTTCGCGCACCGCTCACGGAATTCAACCATGGGTCGTGGCACCCGACAGTCAGACGCGTTCGCCCATGAGTGAGCTGCTCGCCCCTTTGCCAGCCAATACATTAATGCATAATTATGTTGAAAAAAAACTTCGCTCCAGAGACAAAAACTGCAGTCTTACTGATCTGAATTGGCATTGTCAGACTTGTTCATTAAATATATGGCGATATGTACAAATTTATTTACAAGTTGAATTTTTAAAAAAAAAACCCACAAATTTTAGCACCAATTTGAAACAGGAAAGTGGACTACAAAAAATAAATTAACGGAGTAAATTTCTAATACAAACTGAAAGTTTACAAAACAAAGCAAGCCAAGCATTAAAATGTTGAATATTTCTATTAAAAATAACAAAATCATTTGGACAAATGGTAACGGAGCTTTATATTGAAATAATAAAAAATGCAAACTAACTTATTATAATCAAGCAAAACAGCGTACACAGTAGTATTATAAAAACTTTGCTAAATATTGAAAATTAAAAAAAAATTACTACAAAATGCAGACAAATTCTGAGCTAACAGCTGATATTCAGAGGTCAAATGAGGAAATTTGAAACTAATATATAGTATTTTTTTATTATAGCACGTGTTTAATAAGTTCCCTCCTATATGATTTGAAAAGTTCATTAAATGTACTTTAAAAGACTTAAAATTACTAAATGCACTTAAAAACTGCGGCCTCAAATGTACTTTAGGAGTTTCATTGAATCCTAATCATAATGATATTAATGAGGGGACTGAGGGGGGGGGTCGCCACACACAGCCTCAATTACCCCAGCTAATGCTGGCACCCATTTTACAGCTGGGTGAACTGAAGCAATGCAGAGTTAAGTATTTTGCTCAAGGACACGAATTGTTCCGAACGGGTCAAGAATCGAACCCCCAACCTTCAAGTTGTAAGTCCGACGCTTTAACCACTAGAGTACAACCCCCCCTTGAATAGTAGTTCTTCTAAAGTTCTTTAAATAAAGTCTACTAAATGTACTTTAGAAACGAATGTACAGGCAGTTAAAGCTCATTGGTTGGCCTGCAGATGCTGCTGGAACAGCGCCATCCTACAGGCCACAGCCGGCGGCAACTGCTGACCCAACTGCTCCAGCCGATTCGAGTCGAACAAGCGGCGTTTACCGTAGCAATTAACGTAGACTAATCGGTCTAAACTGCCGGAACTGGAGCAGCCGAGTTCCAATTGGCTGCCGTCGTTAAATTCGATTCTAACGTCGCCTAAATCGTTTAACGGCTGAAATCTAGTTAACAATAACTGTTGCTGCTGCTGCTGCTGCTGCTGAGGAGTGTCAATTAGCATTGAATCGATTGCTCCAGAGAGAATGTCTGGGGCAGGAGAAGAAGGCGTCTCAGTGTTTGTTGCTGTTGCTGCTGCTGTTGCTGCAGAAGCAGATGCCGTTGCTTCTTCATTGTTTGTAGCAGATTGCTGCTCTTGCTGCTGCTGCTGAGGCGGTTTTCCAATGGTAGCCGGGAAGCAGCAGACATCACCCTGTCCGGAGACGCCAGTCAGTACTGCTTCAATTCTGCGAACCTGATCGTAAGTCTGAGAAGGATTAAAGTAAAAGGAGTTTTAGACTACTGTGTATATTAAAAGCCGTATATGAGACAAGAGTAGTATTGAGAGGATATGACAACCCAAACTTTACTAGACTTTACAGCCAAAAAGGCACAAGACTTCTAGAATACTGGAAGCAACAGAGAAGACAAAAAGACTTTTAGAATCAACACAACACACACGACTTCTGGGAGCCAAAAAGAAGACACAAACTTCTAGGAGACAGAAAGACACACGACTTCTGAAAGACACAAGATGTCAAGAAGACACAAAGACTTCTGGGAGCCACAAAGAAGACACGAGACTTCTAGGAGAAACAAAGGCACGAGACTTCTAGGAGCCACAAAGAAGACACAAGACTTCTAGGAGACACAAAGACACACGACTTCTGAAAGACACAAGATGTCAAGAAGACAGAAAGACACACGACTTCTGAAAGACACAAGATGTCAAGAAGACACAAAGACTTCTGGGAGCCACAAAGAAGACACGAGACTTCTAGGAGACACAAAGAAGACACAAGACTTCTAGGAGCCACAAAGAAGACACAAGACTTCTAGGAGACACAAAGAAGACACAATACTTCTAGGAGCCACAAAGAAGACACAAGACTTCTAGGAGACACAAAGAAGACACAATACTTCTAGGAGACACAAAGAAGACACAAGACTTCTAGGAGCAACAAAGAAGACACAAAGACTTCTGGAAGACACAAAGAAGACAGAGACTTCTGGAAGACACAAGATGTCTAGAAAACAAAGACTTCTGGAATTCACAAAGAAGACACAAAGACTTCTGGGAGTCACAAAGAAGACACAAAGACTTCTGGGAGCCACAAAGAATACACAAAGACTTCTGGCCGGAGCCACAAAGAAGACAAGACTTAAATAAAGAAGACACAAAGACTTCAGGAAGTCACAAAAATTAAACAAAAATGCAAAAATAATACACCAACCTCATTAACAAAGTGCAAGACCTGGGCCTCGGCCCTGGACAGACTCTGCAACAGTACGGATCTGCCGTCGATAGCCAGTGCGCAAGCCGCAGTTCTGCGCGCTCTTCGACCGTCATAGAAATTGACGCAGTAATCCGGCTCCGGTAAATTCTCATACAGCACGCACTTGGCCTGACTGGTGTACAGTGTCAGCCTGGCAGTGTTCGATCTCAGTAACCGTACAAATGCAGCAGCTTGCGAATACAGTTTAGAGCAATTCGGATCTGTCAAATTCGGATAGACATACGATTCGCAGTCGCACTGCCGCATAGCAACCGGGCTGTCGCTTAGCAACGGTAAATTTAAATTCGCCGCATAGTCTACAGCTCGACCGTCGGAAGCGACGCGTATGGCTCGGATTACATAAGCATTGCCGGCTCTCTGTTTGAACTGTTCAACGGTGATGCAACCGTCTGACTGAGACAGGGTGAACATCAAGCTGCCCTTGGTGATTCGACAGGCTTCTAATCGACTGGTGTCTAACGGCGGCTGCGCCAGAATTGAACTGTTAGTCTGAGGCTCAGTTGGAGTCGCTAAAGACTGTTGCTGTTGTTGCTGCTGTTGTTGTTTAGGCGTAACCATAGCAACAGCCGATTTCGTACACTGCAACTGTACCTGAGGCCGTTGCTGTTGCTGCTGACTGTGCGAGCAGGCCAGCGGACTCCGATCCGACTGAGTAACGTAGCCCTGACTGTCGCTTTTATGATAGCGGGGAGTCCCCGCGCTTTTGTGCTGCTGTTGATGATGAAGCTGACCGGGATGCTGGCAATTCTGTTGGCACGATTGAGAAGAGCTCCGACAACGTCGCTGCTGAGCGTCGGCCGAGTGAGCAGAAGCGGCGGCGGCGGCAGAGGCGGCAGCTGCCGCTGCACCTGCCGAAGCTGAGGACAACGAAGGATGCTGCTGATTTGGACGGAGCTGACCGGCTGACGCGTGACGACGCATCAGCACAGGTGAAGGCGACTGGTTAGGGTGCTGGTGGTGGTGGTGCTGTTGGGGCTGATGGTTCGACGAGTGCCAACTCTGGGTGCTGTCGGTACCTGAGTCCCGGCTCTGGTCCTGCGAAATTATTCGAATTGAAAATTGCCATCTATAAAGCATATTGGCGGGCATTTATATCTATCTTTGTCTATCTATCTATCTATCTATCTATCTATCTATCTATCTATCTATCTATCTATCTGTCCATCCATCTATCTATCTATCTATCTATCTATCTATCTATCTATCTATCTATCTATCTATCTATCTATCTATCTATCCATCTATCTATCTATCTATCTATCTATCTATCTATCTATCTATCTATCTATCTATCTATCTATCTATCTATCTATCCATCCATCCATCTATCTATCTATCTATCTATCCATCTATCTATCTATCTATCTATCTATCTATCTATCTATCTATCTATCTATCCATCCATCCATCTATCTATCTATCTATCTATCTATCTATCTATCTATCTATCTATCTATCTATCCATCCATCTATCTATCTATCTATCTATCTATCTATCTATCTATCTATCTATCTATCCATCCATCCATCCATCTATCTATCTATCTATCTATCCATCCATCCATCCATCTATCTATCTATCTATCCATCTATCTATCTATCTATCTATCTATCTATCTATCTATCTATCTATCTATCTATCTATCTATCTATCTATCTATCTATCTATCTATCTATCTATCCATCTATCTATCTATCTATCTATCTATCTATCTATCTATCTATCTATCTATCTATCCATCTATCTATCTATCTATCTATCTATCTATCTATCTATCTATCTATCTATCTATCTATCCATCTATCTATCTATCTATCTATCTATCTATCTATCTATCCAGAACTATAGATCCAGCCCTCACCACAGCGTCAAAACCGCCTCCCTTCTTCAGAAACGAATGCTCCAAAATATCGGTCAACTTGATCCGATCCTGCGGCCTCTCCCTGATCAGTTTGGCAATCAGGTCGATGGCGTCAGCGTCCAGGTTACCGGGAATGTCGTAGCGCAGTCGCCGGGCATTGTCAATGGTAGACTTGGGATCTTTAGTGTCGAAAGGAGCCTTGCCAACTAGCAGAGTGTACAGCATAACGCCAAGAGACCAGACGTCCACTTCAACGCCTTGAACTCCGCGACCGCTCACTTCCCTGGATTTGGGGGTGTTGGGGATAAACATTTGAGCTTGATTCGCTTAATTCCCTAAATTCATGACAATAGATTCGTAAAATCTCTCCAGCACTCACGGGGATATATAATTTGGCGTGCCGCACATGGTTTTATTAGTTCGCCCGTCGGCAATTTCTGTAGCCAAGCCGAAATCGGAAATTTTCTATAAAAAAATAGTGCAAAACGTTATTTTGTAAATTTATTTTTAAAAATTTATGCAAGCTACTTTCAGTTAAGTAGTAAGTTAAACTGAAGCATTTTATTGTATTTTAAAATGCTAGGCTCTTATTCCTCTAGCCTAAGCCCCTCCAACTCCACACAGAAGCTTCACCCCAGCCCCGCCACCCAATTTTTATTGCCTTTCTCGGAATTCCAGCCTAAATTGCTGCCATGTACATTTCAGTGGACTGGCTAATGTACATTATTGCTGAAGCCATGTACATTCAGTGGACTGGCTAATGTACATTATTGCTGAAGCCATGTACATTCAGTGGACTGGCTAATGTACATTATTGCTGAACCAATTAGCAAGCTGTTTACGCCTGCAAGCTTGTGGGCTTCTAAACTTTTAAAAGTCATTTCAGCTGCCTTTATTTTAATAAAATAGCTTATGTATTCTTCTTTGCTACTGAACTGAAAGTAGAAAGCTTTTTAGGCCTACTAAGCATATATGCCTGAGTGGCCCATCTAGATATTCTACGAGGTATCTGTGGGAAATAAAACCAATTCAGAATCCTAAACTTACAGCGCCTTTGACTTTCTAATTGTCAGGCATTAGCATGTGAAGTACAAACAAAAAAAAATAGCGCAACTAACCACTTTGTTATCCTTAGTTAGCAGCAGATTAGCCAGAGTCAAATCCCGGTGAATAATGCGGTTTTGATGCAGGTAACGCAGTCCAGTGACTATCTGCCGCATAAAGTACCGAACTAGAATAACAATGTGATACAAATAATTGACACTAACAGTGGTAGCTAATCTATTTCCATTTCAATAGTAAAAGGAATAAAAATTATTGTAAAAATACTTACCCTGATCCTCGGACACTCGGCCTTGCTGTCTAACATAGTCGTGCAGACTGCCTCGGTGGCACAGCTCGAGGACTAAGTAGACACTGTCCGCGTCTTCGAAATATGAGTACAGCTGATGGAAACAGGAGTTGAAGACTAGACTAAGATATGTTTGACTGACACAAAAAAATAATAACATAAAAACTAGCCACATTTGACTTCCAGTTTGGAATCTCAATCAGCTAAATTAGAATTTGAATTTCAGTTTGGAATCTCAATCAGCTAAATTAGAATTTGAATTTCAGTTTGGAATCTCAATCAGCTAAATTTGAATTTCAGTTTGGAATCTCAATCAGCTAAATTAGAATTTCAGTTTGGAATCTAAATCAGCTAAATTAGAATTTGAATTTCAGTTTGGAATCTCAATCAGCTAAATTTGAATTTGAATTTCAGTTTGGAATCTAAATCAGCTAAATTTGAATTTGAATTTCAGTTTGGAATCTAAATCAGCTAAATTAGAATTTCAGTTTGGAATCTCAATCAGCTAAATTAGAATTTGAATTTCAGTTTGGAATCTCAATCAGCTAAATTAGAATTTCAGTTTGGAATCTAAATCAGCTAAATTAGAATTTGAATTTCAGTTTGGAATCTCAATCAGCTAAATTAGAATTTCAGTTTGGAATCTAAATCAGCTAAATTAGAATTTGAATTTCAGTTTGGAATCTCAATCAGCTAAATTTGAATTTGAATTTCAGTTTGGAATCTAAATCAGCTAAATTTGAATTTGAATTTCAGTTTGGAATCTAAATCAGCTAAATTAGAATTTCAGTTTGGAATCTCAATCAGCTAAATTAGAATTTGAATTTCAGTTTGGAATCTCAATCAGCTAAATTAGAATTTCAGTTTGGAATCTAAATCAGCTAAATTAGAATTTGAATTTCAGTTTGGAATCTCAATCAGCTAAATTAGAATTTCAGTTTGGAATCTAAATCAGCTAAATTAGAATTTGAATTCCAGTTTGGAATCTCAATCAGCTAAATTAGAATTTGAATTTCAGTTTGGAATCTAAATCAGCTAAATTTGAATTTGAATTTCAGTTTGGAATCTAAATCAGCTAAATTAGGCTTCCAGTTCGGAATCTCAATCAGCTAAATTAGGCTTCCAGTTTGGAATCTAAATCAGCTAAATTAGGCTTCCAGTTCGGAATCTCAATCAGCTAAATTAGAATTTCAGTTTGGAATCTCAATCAGCTAAATTAGAATTTGAATTTCAGTTTGGAATCTCAATCAGCTAAATTAGAATTTCAGTTTGGAATCTAAATCAGCTAAATTAGAATTTGAATTTCAGTTTGGAATCTCAATCAGCTAAATTAGAATTCCAGTTTGGAATCTAAATCAGCTAAATTAGGCTTCCAGTTCGGAATCTCAATCAGCTAAATTAGGCTTCCAGTTTGGAATCTAAATCAGCTAAATTAGGCTTCCAGTTCGGAATCTCAATCAGCTAAATTAGACTTCCAGTTCGGAATCTCAATCAGCTAAATTAGAATTTGAATTTCAGTTTGGAATCTAAATCAGCTAAATTAGAATTTGAATTTCAGTTTGGAACTAGCAATCTACGCCCCCCGTTGGGGAGCCAAAGAAATGCAATACACGTTTTTTTAATAAGCTACATGTATCCTTGAAATCTTAAAAAATCTCCTGTCAAACCTTGTAAGCCTTGACATGTCAGTAATTCCCCCCCCACAAGCTTTAACATATCAACTTCCCCCCTTGACATCTCAGCAATGCCCCCAATAAGCCTTGGAAATCTAAAAATATCTGTCAACCTTCTAACCCTAACCCTAGCCTAACCCTAACCCTAACCCTAACCCAACCCTAAAGCATTGAAATTTCAGTAATTCTCTCTAAGAGTCATTATAGCACTACTACAGCATTATAGCGATTCCCTGCAAGCCTCGACATCGTAGGGATTCCCAAATGAATCTCTTAACTTCGACATGAAGCTTCTTTTATTTTTTACATTACGCTTTTTCTATCAGCGATCCCTCCCCTGAGGAGGCATCAAATAATGTAATAAAAAGTTTTCAATAAACTACATGTAGCTTCTGACTTTAGCTTTGAAATCTCATTTATACCCCCGTGAGCCTTGACATCTCAGCTATTCCCCCCGTAAGCCTTAACATGTCAGCGATGGCCCCCATAAACCTTGAAATCTAAAAAATCCCCTGGTTATTCTGTTAACCTTGAAACCCGATAAAATATAACCCTCAACCCACACCTGACCTAAACCTAACTTTAACCCAACCTAAAGCCTTGAAATCTCAGCAATTCTTCTCCCCTAAGCCTTGACATTTTAGTGATTCCTTCTTTAAGAATCACAGCACTATAACGATTTCCACCAAGCTTTGACATCGTAGCAATTCCCAAATGAATCTTTTAACTTCGACATGACTTTTCTTTTATGTATACGTAGTGCTACTTTTATTTTTTACATGACTCTTCTTCTATCAGCGCCCCCCCGTGGCGAGCCAACAAAGAATGCAATAAAAAATTGAGTAAAGTACATGAACTTTGAAGTAGCTTCTGACTTTTGCTTTGACATCTCAGAAACAACCCCCCCGTAATCTCAGTTATTCTCTGAGAGCCTTTACGTCTCAGTTTTTCTCCCCAGCACAGCATTATAGCTGCATTAAATTTTTACATGACACCCTTCATGTCTGACATGACGCTTCTTTTATTGTACCGTGACGCTTCTTAATTTTTTAAATGACACTTTCATTAGTTTTTAAATGAGGCTTCTATGATTTTTATATGACGCTTCTATGATTGTTTACATGACGCTTCTATGATTTTTATATGACGCTTCTATGATTGTTTACATGACGCTTCTATGATTTTTACATGACGCTTCTATGATTTTTACATGACGCTTCTATGATTTTTTACATGGCGCTTCTATGATTTTTTACATGACGCTTCTATGATTGTTTACATGACGCTTCTATGATTGTTTACATGACGCTTCTATGATTGTTTACATGACGCTTCTATGATTGTTTACATGACGCTTCTATGATTGTTTACATGACGCTTCTATGATTGTTTACATGACGCTTCTATGATTGTTTACATGACGCTTCTATGATTGTTTACATGACGCTTCTATGATTTTTTACATGACGCTTCTATGATTGTTTACATGACGCTTCTATGATTTTTTACATGACGCTTCTATGATTGTTTACATGACGCTTCTATGATTTTTTACATGACGCTTCTATGATTGTTTACATGGCGCTTCTATGATTTTTTACATGACGCTTCTATGATTTTTTACATGACGCTTCTATGATTTTTTACATGACGCTTCTATGATTGTTTACATGACGCTTCTATGATTGTTTACATGACGCTTCTATGATTGTTTACATGACGCTTCTATGATTTTTTACATGACGCTTCTATGATTGTTTACATGACGCTTCTATGATTGTTTACATGGCGCTTCTATGATTTTTTACATGGCGCTTCTATGATTTTTTACATGACGCTTCTATGATTGTTTACATGACGCTTCTATGATTGTTTACATGACGCTTCTATGATTTTTTACATGACGCTTCTATGATTGTTTACATGACGCTTCTATGATTTTTTACATGACGCTTCTATGATTGTTTACATGACGCTTCTATGATTGTTTACATGACGCTTCTATGATTGTTTACATGACGCTTCTATGATTGTTTACATGGCGCTTCTATGATTTTTTACATGGCGCTTCTATGATTTTTTACATGACGCTTCTATGATTTTTTACATGACGCTTCTATGATTGCTTACATGACGCTTCTATGATTTTTTACATGACGCTTCTATGATTTTTATATGACGCTTCTATGATTTTTTAAATGACGCATCTATGATTTTTATATGACGCTTCTATGATTTTTTACATGATGCTTCTTTTTAAAAAGTCTTTTAGTTTTCCTGACGTTGAAAAGCTTTAATTAAAAAAATTGTACTCTATGAAAATTCGAACCATCGTCGCTGCATTTAGCAGTTCAGTTTGTTCACCTCTAGGCTAGCTCTCATCGTTTTGATAACATCAAATTTTGCGCTTATATAATTCAACACTTTAAAATCCAAGCATAGAGTAAATCACACGAAGCAGTTATGACATAATCAGTTTCTCAGTCAGTCAGTATCAGTTAACAATATGGTTACGCAATTTAAATCAAGTCTGGTGCTACGCTTCCACACTGCATTTTCAATTCAAGTCGGAGTTACAATTCAGTTATGATGCAATCTATTTCAGAATCAGAATTCAACCAGTCAGTTTTTTCTCTAGCATTCTTACAATGCATTTCAAGTCGAAAAGTTTGCTTGACCTTTGCAAAAAAGCATGTTTTTCGAATATTTAATGCCTTTAGCATCGAGAAATTTCTTAGCCACGATGCATGTACAGTCACGGGAAAATTTCTGATCGAACAGTGCAAGTTCGAACAAAATCGGTCCAGCCATTTTTTCTCTAATCGATCACATAGACACAGACAGACCATTTTTAGTATATACGAGGCCAACTCCTCCTCTGGAGGAGAAAGGGGAAGAACTCCCATCACCGGAATTCCATTCCCTGAAATCCATCAGCTGAAATTCCATGACTTGAATCCCATCTTCCAAATCATCTCCAAATCCTCTGTAAAGCCTTTCAAATACCATATCTTGTTTTCCCTGTTCGCAAAAACTGACTGCCATTGTCCAGACTCAGATTCTTCTGTCTCCTCTCTTCTCTTTTCTCTCCTCTCACGTCTCTCATCTCTACCAACTTATTTATCTCTTCTCCCTCGTCTTTCGTCTTTCTCTCCTGTCTCCTTTATCCCCTGTTTTCTTCTCTCTCCTCTCTTCTCTCCTCTCTCATCTCACATCCCTCATGCCTCATCTCACTATTTCTTTCTCCTCTACTCTCAGCTCCTCTCTTTTCTCTCCTCTCATCTCTCCTGTCTCCCTCTGCTATCTCATATCTTCCCTCTCATCTCCTCTCTCCTCTTTTCTTCTCTCTCCCTCTTCGTTCCCGCCTTACTCCCCTCTTCTCTCCCATCTGTCATGTCTAATCTGTCCTCTCTCATCTCTACTCTCTTTTCTATAATCTCTTCTCTCTTCTCTTTTCACTCTTGTCTTTACTCTCTTTACTGACTGACTGAAGATACCAAAATCCCTCCGTGAAACAGAAATCCTCTCCGCGAAACAGAAATCCTCTCCGCGAAACAGAAATCCTCTCCGCGAAACAGAAATCCTCTCCGCGAAACAGAAACCCTCTCCGTGAAACTGGGCTCCATGGAAATCCTCTGAGTGAAACTGACATCCATCAAAATCGTCTCCGTAAAACAGAAATACATCTAGATTCTCTCCACGAAAAAGAAATCCTCTCCGTGAAACCGAAAACCATCAGAATACTCCGTGAAACTGGACTCAATCGAAATTTTCTCTGTCAAAAAGAACTTAACTCTTAGAATTCATTGGTTAGGGTTAGGGTTAGAGCTGCCCAGAGCTGCGTGTTGAATTAATTGAATCAATTAATTGCGCAAACCATTTCTCAGTCAGACAGTATCAGTCTTATTTAAAGTTAAATAAACGGTTGCGCAATCTAAATCAACCCTCCAATACGCAGCGGCAGACCCCCTTCCAATACGCCCAACTTTATCTATTACGTCTCGCAAAACTGAGTACAATTTTTGCAGAAAGTTAAAAGTATGGAAATAGTTTTTTAAATGCTGTGCTTTTTCTTTTCATATTTAAAGCATACAACTTATATCCCCGAACTCAGCGTTGCAAGATCTTTCCAGCAATATAAGTCTCTCCTCTCAAAGTTTAAAACTCGAGGAACAGTTAGCGTTTGAAATTTACCGATTTCCCGACTGCTTGCTAGAGAAGCTCGCAAGTTTATTCATTGAATTTCACTGCCAAACTAATACACAGGGCTGCCAATAATAAAACCAAATGAATCTATCAGTCTTATTTAAAGTTAAATAAACGGTTGCGCAATCTAAATCAACCTTCCAATACGCAGCGGCAGACCCCCTTCCAATACGCCCAACTTTATCTATTACGTCTCGCAAAACTGAGTACAATTTTTGCAGAAAGTTAAAAGTATGGAAATAGTTTTTTAAATGCTGTGCTTTTTCTTTTCATATTTAAAGCATACAACTTATATCCCCGAACTCAGCGTTGCAAGATCTTTCCAGCAATATAAGTCTCTCCTCTCAAAGTTTAAAACTCGAGGAACAGTTAGCGTTTGAAATTTACCGATTTCCCGACTGCTTGCTAGAGAAGCTCGCAATTCATTGAATTTCACTGCCAAACTAATACACAGGGCTGCCTATGGAGAAAAAAGGCGCCAATAATAAAACCAATTGAATCTCGACACAGTCCTGACTCCTATCTATCTGTTTACACTGTACAACTGCTATGTACACTCAGCCCAAGCCCAACCCCCCGTTCTGGGGGAAGCATTAAATTTAACTGAACCCCCCAACACGCGGGGGGTTTTATTTCCACTCGCACCAACCACCCCTCAATACACAGCGGCCCGCGGGCGGAGGTTGGGGTGGCTATTTTTACAAACTGGCTGAAGCCCCAGGCAGAGTGACCAAAGAAGGTTATTGGGGGTTAAAAAAGCAGTTTTCTGCTTTTTTAGGGATGTTAAAATGTGAAAATTAAAAATTAAAATAGCCTAAAGCCTGCTCCGGAAAATTTGCAGTTTTCCCATATAAGTTTCGACGTTGACTTGGCAGAATTGTAGGAGTTCACTTGCTACATACAGACAGACAGACATACAGACAGACAAACATCGCGTCGGTTTTAGTATTAGGAAGAGAGGATCTAAATCAGCTAAATTAGAATTTGAATTCCAGTTTGGAATCTAAATCAGCTAAATTAGAATTCCAGTTCGGAATCTCAATCAGCTAAATTAGACTTCCAGTTTGGAATCTAAATCAGCTAAATTAGAATTCCAGTTTGGAATCTCAATCAGCTAAATTAGAATTCCAGTTTGGAATCTAAATCAGCTAAATTAGAATTCCAGTTCGGAATCTCAATCAGCTAAATTAGAATTCCAGTTTGGAATCTCAATCAGCTAAATTAGAATTCCAGTTCGGAATCTCAATCAGCTAAATTAGAATTCCAGTTCGGAATCTCAATCAGCTAAATTAGAATTCCAGTTTGGAATCTAAATCAGCTAAATTAGAATTCCAGTTTGGAATCTCAATCAGCTAAATTAGAATTCCAGTTTGGAATCTAAATCAGCTAAATTAGAATTCCAGTTTGGAATCTAAATCAGCTAAATTAGAATTCTAGTTTGGAATCTCAATCAGCTAAATTAGAATTCCAGTTCGGAATCTCAATCAGCTGCATTATAGATTAAAATTAGTATAGAACTAAACTAGAAAAAAATCATAATTAATAACATAAAATTACCTGCAATACAAATGGATGCCTCAGTCGTTGGTGTATGTTAATCTCACTAATCACTCGACTACCCATGTTGCGCTGATGAACCTGCTTCTTGTTCAGCTGAAAAGAATGGATAAAACTAGTTTTAAAACTGACTGCCAAGTATTCAATGTACTTTTAAAACTAATAAAACAACTGGAACTCACAATTTTGATAGCCACATCCATTCCAGTCTTATTGTCAATAGCTTGGTAGACTTTGCCAAAACCGCCTTCGCCCAGCTGTTGACCTAAGGTATAGGCCTAAATTTTGTTCAGATTTGAAAGAGAAATCAGTTGTTAAGTTTACTAATAAAATTAAATAAGTACAAGTCAAGGCAAATTATTGTCTAATTTAAACAAACCTGTTCAATTTCTTCCTTAGTCTTCTTGTACATCCTCTGCTGACGACTTGCCCGCTGCACCAATGCATTTCTATGCATTAATTTGGCTGCATAAATCAAAATTGGTAAAAAATTCATTGATTTTATAAGTGATGAGAAAACTAACAATATGAAAGTAACAAAACAATTAGTAACCTAAAATTCAGTTGCTTGGAGACAAACCAACTTAGTGATACATTAATTTAGAGCTGATATGCATAAAGAATTGGTTTGACTTTTGTGCAATTCACACCTATGAAAAACACTTGGACACCCTTAATGCATAGAATTTACATATCATGCCTAGCAATTGGACTGCTATACAAATAGTGAGAATGGTGATTGCATGCCTGTATAAAGTAGGGGTGTAGTCTAGTTGTTAGAATATTGGATTTACAACTTAAAAGTCAGGGGTTCAACTCCCAATTGCACTTGAACAATTTGTATCCTTGAGCAAGACACTTAACTCTGCATTGCTTCAGTTCACCCAGCTATAAAATGGGTGCCAGCATTAGCTGCGGTAATTGAAGGCATGTGTGGCAACCCCCCTCCAGTCCTTAGACTGAATAGCCCAACATAGCCTTCAGATATGCAACACAATAGCTATGGCTGAGCTATTAGTTGTAAATCTAGCCTAATCAATGAAAGTAATACTATTATTATCCTTATATAGAGTATAAGTATACTTGAATATACTAATTGAACATTAAATACTAATAATGTGAAACTATTGTTAATGAACAACTTGAGATTACAATATAATAAAAATAACAAAAGAGTACTTTGTTGCATTTCTATATAGTGATAAGCTTTATAAAAGTATTAGGCCTATCAATATAAGAACATAAAATATTGGAGGCATATACAAGGTTATCCAAAAAGTAATGATACTTTGCTTATATAGCATTAGGCCTAGGCCTATTGCATGCTTGAAAATCAAACAACTTTGGTTTTATTAGAAGTGTAGAATTTTAGCTTCAATATATCAAAAAATCATTATCATAGGCCTATGTAGGTTAAAAAAATTGTTACTATATTTGAGCTAGTAAGGCCTATAGACTTACAAAAAACTAGGCCTATATAATTGACTATCAATATACTGCTAATGTAACTTACTACTTTGTCTCTATAAATATTACACTGATTATGTAGGCTAAATGTTTTAATTCATTTTTCCAATGATTCATAGACTGATAGACCTAGTGTATAAATTGCATAGGCCTATATTATTGCCCTTCCTTTAAAGTATATATCCAAAACTATTAGTCAAGTATAATCTCAATCTAGATTTGAAAAAGCAAGTGCCTGTGAAAGGAAATAAAGTGGCAATGCAAAGAAGACTAGGCTACAAATTTTATTATAGATAGGGCCTAACAATAATATAGTACCCCTCATATGCTTATAAAATTAAAAAAATTATTGTAGGCCTAATTTTAAATATTTATTCATAATTCATTGATTTATTTAGATCAGCTTAGCTCTAAAGATTTATGAATCCACAAGGCATATAAAAGTAATAAAACTCAATAAGGTCAACTAAAAAGTTTCTAATAAGTCTATAGTCTATACTAGGCCTATAGGTCATTATAGCTCAAAAAGACAATGATAACTTTTTCAAAATAGCATAGGCTTTATATCTGGTTGTTTTAGTTAGGCCTAGGGCCTAGTATCTATGGGGTGACAATGGTATGGTCTAATTTGAAAGCTAGGCCTAGTTTGACTAAAAATAAAGCATTCAAATAGGTAGATGGGTAGGCCCTAGTGTTTTGTTTTTGGAGAATTCTTTATTTGGCATGTTTGGCCCCTAGGCCTACAAATTAAAAAAATTGTAATAGGTCAAAGCATCGTTTGCATTAAAAGAATCAGCTTTGCCTTTAGTTTAGTCAGGAATTGTATTATTAAACAAACAAATATTTTTTAATTTTAAATTTATGCAAGCATTTATAAATAAAATCAACTAAATATGTGCAATGCCTAGGGCCCCTAGGCTAGGCCTAGGCTAGGCTAAACTAAGTCAAATAGACTCACTACACTAATAAAGTATGGTTTAATAAGCTTTTTACTGACAGGCTTGGCTTAGTGTAAGCACTCAAGTGCCCAAACCACTCAAGGCGTAATATGTTTAGATTTAGTATCAGAGGCTTAAGTGTCTTATTAAACTCGGCCAAATATTTAAAAGCCACGTGAACTAGGCCCCTATAAGCAATTATTTTGGTGCAAACTTAATGACGGACAGAACTTTTCTGAGGGTAAAGCTGTCTACGAAAATTGGTATTAAACATTTAGAAAATATAAACCAGTTAAAATATTTTGTAGAATATACAGACTTTAAAGCATACAAACACAAAGTATATCAACGACATTGTAATTTAAAATTTAATTGTAATTTCTGAAAATTTGTTATCTTCGATGGAACACATGGTTGTTGGTTTAATTAAAAGATATTCTGCGAAATTTCGAAGAAAAAAGTTCCCTGAGCCCTGGCACTTCATTGTTAACCTTAACGTTAGAAGTCTTAAAATCTGAGAAAGAAAACATAACGTTAATTTTTTGCTTGTCGACGGGAAAGTCGTCATAAATGTCTTCTCTTCTGAAGTCAAGAAATTTAGTGTCTGAGGAACTCCAAGGAGTTCTTTCAAGAAATCAAGACCGTGACTCCCAAGCTGGTACTAGTAGTCAAGGAGTACGATATCGAGGGCGCGATATAGATGCAAGTTTTCATTTTGATACTGCTGTTGATCCGGAGTCAGAAGAATCAAGTCGGCGTACATTAACAACATTTTCTGGAGTGTTCTGCCCAGTAGCTTTGTCACAGTTCAGCTATCTTATTTTTCTTCGAATGGGTAAGATAGAAAATATGGATTTAAAAATAAGTCCCGATGATCTTTTCTTCGAAGTTTGCTGTTATGATTATCTTAGAGTAACATATTAATATCAAGTTGAACTTTGGGCTACTTTTGATCTTTAAAAATATTATGGAAATGTAAATAATAAGAATATTAAAGTTATTATACACTGTTATTGAATGTTTGGATTTTATTCCTATTCAACTTTCAGGTTTCGTGATTGGCCAGTCAGGAGTATTGCATTTCTCCATTGAGCTATCACTGGCCTATTTGATCCTTATGTTGACTATTTTGTCAATTTCTGCTATCAGCACTAATGGAGAAATTCAAGGTGGTGGAGTCTACTGTATCCTTTTCTGCAGCAAAATCATAATAGACAGTTGATTAATTATTTATTTTTTATCAAGATTTTATTATATTTATAACTTTTTGTCTGTGACCCTGTCGTGTACTGTATTTTGTTCAATGTTTTTCTATCACTTCTCCAGACCACAGTTCCTTCAAAGTAGACACCAACTAGTTTAATAAGTAAAAATACTTTTAAGAAGCTTGAAACCATTTCTGTTAAAGTAGTTTTTCTCTCTAAGCCTGGGTGTTCTAAATTTTGAAACTTATTCAAGTGTGTACTTGTATATATTATTATCCTTAACCAGCAGCCAATGCACTTTGATCATCATCAAATAATCAAGTCATGATCAGTCGAACACTTGGTCCAGAATTTGGCGGCGCAATGGGCCTGCTGTTCTTCATTGCAAACATTTTCTCCTGCGGCCTGTATGTGTCCGGCTTCACGGAAGCCTTCTTGGACAATTTTGGATCCACTGGTAACTTTAATATTCTTAATTAGATGCTTCTCGAGTACTTGTCAGGATGCAAGTGCTAAATCTACCACAGCTATAGCTACTCAGGCACTTACAAAACATTTTATTGGTTTTGAAAGATAAAGATTGCATGAAAGATTTGAGAGGGGGTTGTAGCTTAGCGGTTAGAGCGTTGGACTCACGACTTGAAGGTCGGGGGTTCGATTCTCGACCCCACTGTAACAATTTGTGTCCTTGAGCAAGACACTTAACTCTGCATTGCTTCAGTTCACCCAGCTGTAAAATGGATGCCAGCATTAGTTGGGGTAAGGTGTGTGTGTGGTGTGTGTGGCGACCCCCCCCCCCAGTCCATGGACTGAACAGCCGTAAGCAGCCTTCAGATGCGCCGCGCAATAGCTGCGGCTGAGCTGTCGGTTGCACATCTGGCCCAATTGGGACAGGTGTGATCAATTAATATTATCATTAATATTATAAACGATTAACTCGTGTCTTATAATTGTTGGATTTTAGGCATCCTAGGTCAATGGCTGCCAGACGGAAGTGCTTATTGGCGCTATTTGTATTCGTTCGTAGTTCTGACTGTCTGCCTTGGCATCTGTCTGGTTGGCGGTTCCCTGTTTGCTAGAACGTCAGCCTTCATCTTGCTGGTGAGCGATAGAATTAACTCAATTGCGCATTTTCAGAGGCGCCGACTTATTGTTTTAAGTGTGTATCTCTGCAACGATTCTAAATTGACTCTGGGACGTAGGTAAGGGCTTAGGTAACGCTTTTCATCGGAATTATTATAGGTCAGTGGACTGTGTATGCATCCGTTAGCTTAGTAAATGTATTCCAACCGTTGGCAAGTCTGTTTACAGAAGTTAAGGCACAAGCTGAAAATCTTGAATTACTATCGTATTGGAACAGTTCATATCGATGCTTTAACATTGATTCAGTCAGTCTTTCTACTTAAAAAGCCTCTACCTACAAAACATGAACGATAAAAATGCAACTTATAGTATCTGATTCAGTCATATAGTTAGTTGGCTTAATTCTATGCGATCATGGTGTCCGCTATGCTTGAATGAAATAAACCCAGAGTTTTGTGCGTAAACTACGCGATACTAATCTGCGTGCTACACTCGTAATAGGAATTGAAATATTTGTGACGTTCTGTCAGCAAGTATGTTACTGATATTTCTTAATGATAAGAAATAAGCTACTTGTGTGTAGTTAAATTACTAAATGCCCAACAGCAAGGAATGTAAATGTTGATTAAAAAGCCTTTAAGCTTTTTAGTATTATCTTCGGGTAGGCAACTGTCTGTATCTTCTCTAATGAAGAAGGCGAAGTTCTATGTGCATTATATATCGGTGGAAATTGTTTGCCTTGATATTAAAATTGGAGCTTAGGATGGCTTGTTTTACTCGATATCCAAGTTGGTTTATCGTCGATATCAAATTAGGTTTATTGTTGAAATCAAAGTTGGTTTATCATGGATATCCAAGTAGGTTTATCATCTATATCCCAGTTGGTTTATCGTCTATATCCAAGTTGGTTTATCATCGATATCCAAGTTGGTTTATCGTCGATATCCAAGTTGGTTTATCATCTATATCCCAGTTGGTTTATCGTCGACATCCAAGTTGGTTTATCGTCGATATCCAAGTTGGTTTATCATCTATATCCCAGTTGGTTTATCATCGATATCCAAGTTGGTTTATCGTCTATATCCAAGTTGGTTTATCGTCGATATCCAAGTTGGTTTATCGTCTATATCCAAGTTGGTTTATCATCTATATCCCAGTTGGTTTATCGTCGACATCCAAGTTGGTTTATCGTCGATATCCAAGTTGGTTTATCATCTATATCCCAGTTGGTTTATCATCGATATCCAAGTTGGTTTATCGTCGACATCCAAGTTGGTTTATCGTCTATATCCAAGTTGGTTTATCATCGATATCCAAGTTGGTTTATCGTCGATATCCAAGTTGGTTTATCGTCTATATCCAAGTTGGTTTATCATCTATATCCAAGTTGGTTTATCGTCGACATCCAAGTTGGCTTATCGTCGATATCCAAGTTGGTTTATCATCGATATCCAAGTTGGTTTATCGTCGATATCCAAGTTGGTTTATCGTTGATATCCAACATGGATATCCAAGTTGGTTTATCGTCGTTATCGATGGCGGTTCACAATATTTTTAAATGTGTTAAAAACATATCTTCCAGATCCTGCTCGTCTGCTACATATCCGTGGTAGTGTCTCTGCTCTTTCACCCACCGTTTATGGTGCCAATTCCGCACCCTAATAAGTACGTTTATCCAGGAAACGACACGAACAGTACGGTGTATTACAACTTTACCGGACCCAATTTAGAGATGTTCCTAGAGAATAGCAAATCTCACTACAGCCCGGATTACACAATCGATGACCCATCCAGTATGAGTTTTGCTCGAGTATTTGCTATTTTATTCTCTAGCGTCACCGGCATTATGAATGGAGCCAATTTGTCAGGTAAGAGAAATCTCATTTGTTTACAAAAAGACCAATAGTTAGTAATCTAAAATGAGGTCAAACTCTCGTACGATTTAATTAACAACCTACCGAACACCTATCTAATTAGGTTATTAGCTACCAAACATTTGCCGAATTAGGTAAATTAGCTAACGAACAACAATCTAATTAGGTAATTAGCTACCGAGCACCTATCAAATTAGGTAATTAGCTACCAAACATTTGCTGAATTAGGTAATTAGCTACCGATCATCTATCTAATTAGCTAATTAGCTACCAAACACCTATCTAATTAGGTAATTAGCTACCGATCATCTATCTAATTAGGTAATTAGCTACCAAACACCTATCTAATTAGGTAATTAGCTACCGAACACCTATCTAACTAGGTAATTAGCTTCCGAACACCTATCTAATTAGGTAATTAGCTACCGATCACCTATCTAATTAGGTAATTAGCTACCGAACACCTATCTAACTAGGTAATTAGCTTCCGAACACCTATCTAATTAGGTAATTAGCTACCGAACACCTATCTAACTAGGTAATTAGCTACCGAACACCTATCTAACTAGGTAATTAGCTTCCGAACACCTATCTAATTTGGTAATTAGCTACTGAACACCTATCTAACTAGGTAATTAGCTACCGAACACCTATCTAACTAGGTAATTAGCTACCGAACACCTATCTAATTAGGTAATTAGCTACCGATCATCTATCTAATTAGGTAATTAGCTACCGAACATCTATCTAATTAGGTAATTAGCTACCGAACACCTATCTAATTAGGTAATTAGCTACCGATCATCTATCTAATTAGGTAATTAGCTACCGAACATCTATCTAATTAGGTAATTAGCTACCAAACACCTATCTAATTAGGTAATTAGCTACCAAACACCTATCTAATTAGGTAATTAGCTACCGAACACCTATCTAACTAGGTAATTAGCTTCCGAACACCTATCTAATTAGGTAATTAGCTACCGAACACCTATCTAACTAGGTAATTAGCTACCGAACACCTATCTAACTAGGTAATTAGCTACCGAACACCTATCTAACTAGGTAATTAGCTACCGATCATCTATCTAATTAGGTAATTAGCTACCGATCATCTATCTAATTAGGTAATTAGCTACCGAACACCTATCTAACTAGGTAATTAGCTACCGATTAATTATCTAATTAGGCAATTAGCTACCGAACACCTACCTAACTAGGTAATTAGCTACCAAAACAGCAATCAATTTTAATTTCAAGGCGAGCTCCGCAAGCCATCCGAGTCAATTCCTAGGGGCACCCTGCTGGCAACTCTGTTCACATTCCTATGCTACATCCTACTCGGACTCACCATCGCAGCCAGTTGCCAGTATGAGCTGCTAATCAATAATTACAGCTTCCTAATCCCCATCAATTACTGGTCGGGATTTGTTGTGATTGGACTGTCCGCTGCGACACTGTCTGCCGCTCTGGGAAATTTAATTGGTGCCTCAAGGATTTTATACGCTTTGGCTAAGGATGGCCTGTTTGGATTGCCGCTAAAGCCTGCGGCTGTCACCGTTGCTGGGGGCAACCCGATTCCTGCTGTGGCCATCTCGTTTTGCCTAGTGATGGTGAGGCACTTCTTTATCTGCAGATTTTTTTACATCTGTACATTTGATTTGATTGTGCGGGTGCTTCGATATCTACCAGAGAGCTCTACCTCGTATCTACCAGTCATTCTCAGTCTACCAGACACCCCGTCTACCAGCTCCTTATTCTATCAGATCCTCAGTTAATGGGCCACCAGCCTCCCAGATCCTCAGTTACTGGGCCACCAGCCTCCCAGATCCTCAGTTGCTGGGCCAGCCTCCCAGATCCTCAGTTGCTGGGTCAGCCTCCCAGATCCTCAGTTGCTGGGCCAGCCTCCCAGATCCCCAGTTGCTGGGTCAGCCTCCCAGATCCTCAGTTACTGGGCCACCAGCCTCCCAGATCCTCAGTTGCTGGGCCAGCCTCCCAGATCCTCAGTTACTGGGCCACCAGCCTCCCAGATCCTCAGTTGCTGGGCCAGCCTCCCAGATCCTCAGTTGCTGGGCCAGCCTCCCAGATCCTCAGTTGCTGGGTCAGCCTCCCAGATCCTCAGTTGCTGGGCCAGCCTCCCAGATCCCCAGTTGCTGGGTCAGACTCCCAGATCCTCAGTTGCTGAGCCAGCCTCCCAGATCCTTAGTTGCTGGGCCACCAGCCTCCCAGATCCTCAGTTGCTGGGTCAGCCTCCCAGATCCTCAGTTACTGGGCCACCAGCCTCCCAGATCCTTAGTTACTGGGCCAGCCTCCCAGATCCTCAGTTGCTGGGTCAGCCTCCCAGATCCTCAGTTGCTGAGCCAGCCTCCCAGATCCTCAGTTACTGGGCCACCAGCCTCCCAGATCCTCAGTTACTGGGCCACCAGCCTCCCAGATCCTCAGTTGCTGGGCCAGCCTCCCAGATCCTCAGTTGCTGGGCCACCAGCCTCCCAGATCCTCAGTTGCTGGGCCAGCCTCCCAGATCCTCAGTTGCTGGGTCAGCCTCCCAGATCCTCAGTTGCTGGGCCAGCCTCCCAGATCCCCAGTTGCTGGGTCAGCCTCCCAGATCCTCAGTTACTGGGCCACCAGCCTCCCAGATCCTCAGTTGCTGGGCCAGCCTCCCAGATCCTCAGTTACTGGGCCACCAGCCTCCCAGATCCTCAGTTGCTGGGCCAGCCTCCCAGATCCTCAGTTGCTGGGCCAGCCTCCCAGATCCTCAGTTGCTGGGTCAGCCTCCCAGATCCTCAGTTGCTGGGCCAGCCTCCCAGATCCCCAGTTGCTGGGTCAGACTCCCAGATCCTCAGTTGCTGAGCCAGCCTCCCAGATCCTTAGTTGCTGGGCCACCAGCCTCCCAGATCCTCAGTTGCTGGGTCAGCCTCCCAGATCCTCAGTTACTGGGCCACCAGCCTCCCAGATCCTTAGTTACTGGGCCAGCCTCCCAGATCCTCAGTTGCTGGGTCAGCCTCCCAGATCCTCAGTTGCTGAGCCAGCCTCCCAGATCCTTAGTTGCTGGGCCATCAGCCTCCCAGATCCTCAGTTGCTGGGTCAGCCTCCCAGATCCTCAGTTGCTGAGCCAGCCTCCCAGATTCTTAGTTGCTGGGCCACCAGCCTCCCAGATCCTCAGTTGCTGGGTCAGCCTCCCAGATCCTCAGTTGCTGGGCCAGCCTCCCAGATCCTCAGTTGCTGGGCCAGCCTCCCAGATCCTCAGTTGCTGGGCCAGCCTCCCAGATCCTCAGTTGCTGGGCCAGCCTCCCAGAGTGTCAGTTTCTGGGCGCAACCTTTCAGAAATCGCTTGCGACTAAAAATAGCAAAGCAGCCAAGAACCGGTTTAGTTCAGTTCGTCAAGCTACTTTCTGTCTGTCACTCTACGCTTTTGTACAGTTTAGCTGGGAGGGTGCAACTTCAGTTATGCCCGCCTGCCTGTCTGCCCTGCTAAGGTCGTGTAAGGCCTGCGAACATTCTGTGCGTTTGAAAGAATGAGCCCTGTGCGTTGCCTAATTATGAAGTGTAATCATGAAATTAAAGTATTTCTTTCTTGTTAGCTCTCTTACCCTGTTTTACGTTGCATTTACCCCCGGATGCCGTGACGCCTTTGAAATAATTCGTGATATCAGAATTCTTTTTTTTTTTTAACCTCAATGATTCATATTTGACGCAAATCTTAGATTTTTTTACCTGAATCGTTTATCTTTTTACCTGAATCGTTTATGTTTTTACCTGAATCGTTTATCTTTTACCTGAATCGTTTATCTTCTTACCTGAATGATTGTATATTTTACCTGAATCATCGTATATTTTACCTGAATGATCGTATATTTTACCTGAATGATAGTATATTTTACCTGAATGATGGTATATTTTACCTGAATGATCGTATATTTTACCTGAATGATCGTATATTTTACCTGAATGATCGTATATTTTACCTGAATGATCGTATATTTTACCTGAATGATGGTATATTTTACCTGAATGATGGTATATTTTACCTGAATGATGGTATATTTTACCTGAATGATCGTATATTTTACCAGAATGATGGTATATTTTACCTGAATGATAGTATATTTTACCTGAATGATGGTATATTTTACCTGAATGATCGTATATTTTACCTGAATGATCGTATATTTTACCAGAATGATCGTATATTTTACCTGAATGATAGTATATTTTACCTGAATGATGGTATATTTTACCTGAATGATCGTATATTTTACCTGAATGATCGTATATTTTACCTGAATGATCGTATATTTTACCTGAATGATGGTATATTTTACCTGAATGATGGTATATTTTACCTGAATGATCGTATATTTTACCTGAATGATCGTATATTTTACCTGAATGATGGTATATTTTACCTGAAGAATCGTATATTTTATCTAAATCATTTTTCCTTTACTGAAATCATTTATCACTTACCCGTATCATTTTACTTTAAAAAAATCATATTTTTTATAATTCCAATACTAATTAATAACCCGACCCACAGCTCGTACTCCTTATCGGCAGCCTGAACCTGATCGCTCCAATCGTCACGTGTTTCTTCCTACTTGCCTACGCCAGCACCAACTTGGCCTGCGCGGCACTGGACTTGGCATCGGCCCCAAACTTTCGACCAACATTTAAACTATTTCATTGGAGCGCCTCTCTGGCTGGCTTGTTCGGATCCTTAGTAATGGGATTCCTAGTTAGCTATATTTATACTCCCATTAGCATTATGATTATGCTGGGACTCATGATTGTCTTGCATCTGCGATCTCTGCCTGACAACTGGGGATCAATATCGCAGGCACTGATCTTTCATCAGGTTGGTTGCTGCATTTATTATCGATTTTAAAAAATATTTTACCTGTTTGGATACATTTTTGTTCTACTTGTATTCACGTATTTACCGTTTTAGATGCAGATATTTACCTGTTTAGACACGGGTATTTACCTGTTTAGACACGGGTATTTACCTGTTTAGACACGGGTATTTACCTGTTTAGACACGGGTATTTACCTGTTTAGACACGGGTATTTACCTGTTTAGACACGGGTATTTACCTGTTTAGACACGGGTATTTACCTGTTTAGACACGGGTATTTACCTGTTTAGACACGGGTATTTACCTGTTTAGACACGGGTATTTACCTGTTTAGACACGGGTATTTACCTGTTTAGACACCGGTTTTACCTGTTCAGATACGATTTTTACCTGTTCAGACACCGGTTTTACCTGTTCCGATACCATTTTTACCTGTTCAGACACCGGTTTTACCTGTTTAGATACCGGTATTACCTGTTCAGACACCGGTTTTACCTGTTCCGATACCATTTTTACCTGTTCAGACACCGGTTTTACCTGTTTAGATACCGGTATTACCTGTTTAAGGCACAATTAATTTTACCTTTTGGATACTTGTTGTTTTACCTGTATCGGGTTATTTACCTGTTTTAAACACAATGAAATTTACATATGGTTGATGCACTCAATGTTAGTAATTAATTAATAACAATTTCAGGTTCGCAAGTACATGCTAATGCTTGATCCGCGCAAATACCATGTCAAGTACTGGCGGCCCCAAATCATTTTGCTAATCTCGCATCCTCGTCAAAACGCCCAAATGATCAAGTTTGTTAACGATTTAAAGAAAGGCGGTTTATACGTTTTGGGTCACGTGTTCCCGTCGGTACTCAACCTGGAGCAGATGGTGATTGACCCCTCGGAAGAGGCAATGCCAGAATGGCTATCAATTGTTGACGAGCTCAAAGTGAAAGCATTCGTTGAGCTGACAGTGGCACCCGATGTTCGAGCTGGTGCTCAGCAGTTGATAAGAATCTCCGGTCTGGGCGGAATGAAGCCAAACACGGTCTGCTTGGGGTTTTATGAGAGCGCGGCTGTTAGAGAGGCGGCTCGTGTGGGTGAGTAAGCTCAATTATCTATAAGCTCAATTATCTATAAGCTCAATTATCTATAAGCTCAATTATCTATAAGCTCAAGTATCTATAAGCTCAATTATCTATAAGCTCAATTATCTATAAGCTCAATTATCTATAAGCTCAAGTATCTATAAGCTCAATTATCTATAAGCTCTAAATTATCTATAAGCTCAATTATCTATAAGCTCAATTATCTATAAGCTCAATTATCTATAAGCTCAAGTATCTATAAGCTCAAGTATCTATAAGCTCAATTATCTATAAGCTCAATTATCTATAAGCTCAATTATCTATAAGCTCTAAATTATCTATAAGCTCAATTATCTATAAGCTCAATTATCTATAAGCTCAATTATCTATAAGCTCAAGTATCTATAAGCTCAATTATCTATAAGCTCAAGTATCTATAAGCTCAATTATCTATAAGCTCAAGTATCTATAAGCTCAATTATCTATAAGCTCAATTATCTATAAGCTCAATTATCTATAAGCTCAATTATCTATAAGCTCAATTATCTATAAGCTCAATTATCTATAAGCTCAATTATCTATAAGCTCAATTATCTATAAGCTCAATTATCTATAAGCTCAATTATCTATAAGCTCAAGTATCTATAAGCTCAATTATCTATAAGCTCAATTATCTATAAGCTCAAGTATCTATAAGCTCAATTATCTATAAGCTCAATTATCTATAAGCTCAATTATCTATAAGCTCAATTATCTATAAGCTCAATTATCTATAAGCTCAATTATCTATAAGCTCAAGTATCTATAAGCTCAAGTATCTATAAGCTCAATTATCTATAAGCTCAATTATCTATAAGCTCTAAATTATCTATAAGCTCAATTATCTATAAGCTCAATTATCTATAAGCTCAATTATCTATAAGCTCAATTATCTATAAGCTCAATTATCTATAAGCTCAATTATCTATAAGCTCAATTATCTATAAGCTCAATTATCTATAAGCTCAATTATCTATAAGCTCAAGTATCTATAAGCTCAATTATCTATAAGCTCAATTATCTATAAGCTCAATTATCTATAAGCTCAAGTATCTATAAGCTCAATTATCTATAAGCTCTAAATTATCTATAAGCTCAATTATCTATAAGCTCAATTATCTATAAGCTCAAGTATCTATAAGCTCAATTATCTATAAGCTCAATTATCTATAAGCTCAATTATCTATAAGCTCAATTATCTATAAGCTCAAGTATCTATAAGCTCAATTATCTATAAGCTCAATTATCTATAAGCTCAATTATCTATAAGCTCAATTATCTATAAGCTCAATTATCTATAAGCTCAATTATCTTATCATCAGCCGATCAGCAATCTCACGAGCCGGGCGTCATCAACTTGTCGGCCAGTCCGTCCCAGCATCACGGCTGGTTTTCAACATCATCATCGACTCGGGATGTTGCCACGCCTGGCGACTATACTCGACTGCTGGGCGACGTGCTGCAGATGGGCAAGGAGCTGCTGGTGCTGCGCCACATGCACGCCTTGGACTCAAACGGCCTGGGCGGTCGTGGGAAACGGCAAATCGATGTTTGGCCGGTGAATTTCTTTCAGCCCGGCCTGAAAGGCTATATCGATACCACCTGCCTGCTGCAGCTGCAGTTTGCCTGCATTCTGAATTCGTCACGACGCTGGCGCAGAGACTGTCGGATTCGGGTGTTTCTGTGCGTTGACGCCGGTAGCAACTTGGACGAGCTGACCAAACAGCTGGACTTGCTGCTCGGGGATTTGAGAATTCAGGTACCCATCTTATTTAAGGGTTTATAACTTATAGGCTTAAGGCAATTGAAAATTGCATCAGTATCTATTGTCTATGATTATCGATTATTTGAATCAGTTAATATGTCGCTTATTCGGAGATATTGATTTTTTCTAATTTATCGATTATTCAGAAGTATCAATTATCGATTTTTACTATCTATTCGTACATATATATTTTTGATTTTTTAACAATTTTAATTTATTGATTATTATCTAATGTATCGATTATTCATCACCCAATTGTCATCGTTATTGATTTTTTCTAGGCATCATTATATAATTTTTCATTTCAACCGCAGGCGCAGACTCACATATTAGATTGGCAACACGTTGTCGGCGAGGCCAACCCAATGTCAGATGGAGCTATCAGCTCGGCCTACCTGACAGCTGTCAATCAGTGCATTCGGCTGCAAAGTCCGGAAACTGCTGCCGCTTTTCTCTATCTGCCTCGGCCGCCTAGCGATCCTCGGTGAGGCTCGATTCTTGTAGGAATCCCAAATCAAAGCCCGATATGTATCGAAAACTACTTCAATAACGAGTTGTCTACTAATTTTAGGCGTAAGGTCTCTTTATAAAGAAATTATTCGATATGGAAATTGGAACTTTATAAACTACTTTAAACCGCTTTATATGTTAATTATTCTAATAGAACCGGTCGAACCGATATGTATCGAAAATTGCGTTGCGAAAAAATATTTTTTTAAAAATCTACTAAATATACTACACATATAATATTGTTTAGTATTTAGTATTTAATTAATTTTATGTGAACTATTTCTACCATAAACTATCTTTCAGCATGCACGCCCAATACTTGGAGCAGATAGACATTCTGACCAAGGATTTACCGCCTACGGTGCTGGTTCACGGCCTGCACAAGGTGTTTTCCAGGAAACTGTAACAGATAGTGGCTCTTAAAACCGCAAGAACAATGTCCCAGTAAAGAATTCTCGAATATTGATTTTCAATTTTTTTCCTATTCAGTGTTTCTTATTAATTGTGAATTTAAGGACCACTAGATATTGAGTGACGGAAAAGTTCGTATCTTAGAAAACCTTTTGAAGGCTGAAAACTTTTTATTTCTATTCCAGTGTCTCTTCTCACTTCTAGTGGTCCTTATTTGAATATTATTATTGGTGTTAAAGTTTCATTTACCTTAATCTGTTACCTTAATCTCTCTGCTGTATAACAAAAATGCATATTCTGGAAATCTAAGTTGCAATCTCTTAATTCTTAATGCGCCGATCTAAATTTCAAATTTTAACTTTATTTATAACAAATATATTTAAAAAATTACTCTTGGAAATTTATTCTTGCTATTAAAAACTTCTTCTATAATTCATTAAAATCAATTGCTTTTATCAACTATGTATCTTTAATCTAACGTTACTCTGTGAACTGCAAATTTTTTAACATGCTAATTGTATTTCCAAATGCCTATATGTAAAATAATTTTCTGCTAATCCCAGTGGCGTAGCCAGAGGGGGGTCCGCGGCCCCCCCTCCCCCAATCACCTGGGGGTGGGGTTGGGTGCGGCGGATACCAAAAACCAGGAGGCAATTGAGTGCCTGCGGCGCCAAAATGAGTGCCTGCGGCGCTAAAATGAGTGCCTGCGGCGCCAAAATGAGTTCCTGCGGCGCCAAATTGAGTGCCTGCGGCGCCAAAATGAGTTCCTGCGGCGCCAAAATGAGTTCCTGCGGCGCCAAAATGAGTTCCTGCGGCGCCAAAATCAGTGCCTGCGGCGCCAAAATGAGTGCCTGCGGCGCTAAAATGAGTGCCTGCGGCGCCAAAATGAGTGCCTGCGGCGCCAAAATGAGTGCCTGCGGCGCCAAAATGAGTGCCTGCGGCGCCAAAATGAGTGCCTGCGGCGCCAAAATGAGTGCCTGCTGTGGCGCCATAATGAGTGTCTGCGGCGCCAAAATGAGTGCCTGCGACGCCAAAATGAGTGCCTGCGGCGCCAAAAGTGGCAATGGCATAAGGCATGGCCAGCCAGGTCAACCCGCCCCCCCCCCAATTGAAATTCCTGGCTACGCCACTGTTAAATCCTAAGGTATTTGTCAATAAGTCTATCATCTAGCAAAATAGTTTTTTTCATTTTTCTGGCTGCACTCAGACTTTGATTGGTTTTTGATTTTTTAACAATACGAAAAATAATTGTAATGCGTTCTCATTGAGCTGCGTGCTTTTTGCAGTTTTTTTAATCAATGGTGTTTTAAATATACAGCATTCTTCATATCGTTGCAGTGCGGAGCTGAAATTGCGATCCAAAAATTTATTCGCATGCTTGTGCAGAATTTTTTTTTTTTTAATATAACTTATGTATTTTATGGGGGGGGCGTAGCCCAGCGGTCTAGCCAGCGACCCAGGCTCGATTCCAAGTGCAGTCACATTAATTTGGGGCTGAATTGGAATCTCGGCTTGGCTCTGCTCGTGCAATTAACGGCCTTGAGAGCCAACCCCCCAAGGCACAGTGAAGTGTACATGCCCAACGATAATATAAAGTTAGGGCCGCTGTACACTCCTGTGTGAGTGTGTGCCTGCGTACGTATCCGCGCGCTTGTATGCCTGCTCAGGGGAGTCGGCGGAATGGGCAGTAATGCCTCTCGCCGGTTGTGTGCCAATGTCTCTTAAAGTGCGCCAGGGCGCACACAACCCCCTGCCTCTAATAAAAAATGTATTTTATCATTTTTTCTACTACTGATAGTAACAATTCTGAGGAACTGGGAGGCTAGCCTAGCAACTGATGATCTAGGAGTGACAGATGAACAATAAGACCTAAAATACTGTTATGAAAATGTAAATGAATAAAATTGAAAAGCTATTTTGCGATGCCGAGACAGTTAAAACACGAAAAAGCGCTGGCAATGTGAACTAAATAACATTTTGTGTATATTTTATTTCATTTTAAATCTTCTTTGACACGGTTACGCAAGACAAAATGGATTTGAAATAAAACTCGCATTTTATAAGCTATATTCGAGATAAAATGGCAGTTATTTCTCAGAGCGGACTACAGTTCGTGGGGAACAGTCGCAAAAATGCAAAATTTTTGCTTTTTCGACCTAATGAATATAATATCCAGACCAACATAGACACCGAAAAGCTTTATCAGAACTAATTTTAAATTCTTTTAAATAAAAAACACGGAAAATAAAAATCGTTAGACACAATTTTTTGAAAAACATGGAGAAAAATAATAGATTTTTGCATATTTTTTTCGGAAAAAAATTTGGTGGTGGCAGATGTTTTGGTTGATGGGTGTTTTTAGAGTGGTGGGTTTGCTTATGAGGTGGTTGGGTCTTTTTGGGGTAGTGGCCGGGGCGCTTTTGGGGTGGTGGGTGTTTTTGGGGTTGGGTGTTTCTGGGGTGGTGGATGTTTTTGGGGTTGGGTGTTTCTGGGGTGGTGGGTGTATTTGGGGTTGGGTGTTTCTGGGGTGGTGGGTGTATTTGGGGTTGGGTGTTTCTGGGGTGGTGGGTGTTTTTGGGGTTGGGTGTTTCTGGGGTGGTGGGTGTTTTTGGGGTTGGGTGTTTCTGGGGTGGTGGGTGATTTTGGGTTGGGTGTTTCTGGGGTGGTGGGTGTTTTTGGGTGGTGGGTGTTTCTAGGTTGGTGGGTGTTTTTGGGGTGGTGGGTGTTTCTAGGTTGGTGGGTGTTTTTGGGGTCGGGTGTTTCTGGGTGGTGGATGTTTTTGGGGTGGTGGGTGTTTCTGGGGTGGTGGGTGTTTTTGGGTGGTGGATGTTTCTGGGGTGGTGGGTGTTTCTGGGGTGGTGGGTGTTTCTGGGGTGGTGGGTGTTTTTGGGGTGGTGGGTGTTTTTGGGGTTGGTTGTTTCTGGGGTGGTGGATGTTTTGGGGTGGTGGGTGTTTCTGGGGTGGTGAATGTTTTTGGGGTGGTGGGTGTTTCTGGGGTGGTGGGTGTTTCTGGGTGGTGGATGTTTTGGGGTGCTGGGTGTTTCTGGGGTGGTGGATGTTTTTGGGGTTGGGTGTTTCTGGGTGGTGGGTGTTTTTGGGGTGGTGGTTGTTTCTGGGGTGGTGGGTGTTTTTGGGGTTGGGTGTTTCTGGGGTGGTGAATGTTTTTGGGGTGGTGGGTGTTTCTGGGGTGGTGAATGTTTTTGGGGTGGTGGGTGTTTTTGGGGTTGGGTGTTTCTGGGTGGTGGGTGTTTTTGGGGTGGTGGGTGTTTCTGGGGTGGTGGGTGTTTTTGGGGTTGGGTGTTTCTGGGGTGGTGAATGTTTTTGGGGTGGTGGGTGTTTCTGGGGTGGTGGGTGTTTCTGGGTGGTGGATGTTTTGGGGTGGTGGGTGTTTCTGGGGTGGTGGGTGTTTTTGGGGTTGGGTGTTTCTGGGGTGGTGGGTGTTTCTGGGGTGGTGGGTGTTTCTGGGGTGGTGGGTGTTTTTGGGGTTGGGTGTTTCTGGGGTGGTGGGTGCATGTTTCTGGGGTGGTGGATGTTTTTGGGGTGGTGGGTGTTTTTGGGGTTGGGTGTTTTTGGGGTGGTGGGTGTTTCTGGGGTGGTGAGTGTTTTTGGGGTGGTGGGTGTTTCTGGGGTGGTGGGTGTTTTTGGGGTTGGGTGTTTCTGGGGTGGTGGGTGTTTCTGGGGTGGTGGGTGTTTTTGGGGTTGGGTGTTTCTGGGGTGGTGGGTGCATGTTTCTGGGGTGGTGGATGTTTTTGGGGTGGTGGGTGTTTTTGGGGTGGTAAGTGTTTTAATTAGGTTAGGCCATCTTACTCCAAACAAAACGGTAATGTGCATCTCTATAAACACCAATTTAACATTTCTAATGCCATTAAGTGGTTAACAGCAAGTAACGATATATAGTAATGAAAATCAGCTAGCAAAAGAACATTTAAAGATATACGTATGACATTATCGCAAAATTATATCTATAAGTGTGTATACGCCCGTATAATATTGATATGCACAAGCACTGACAACATAGATTGAAACTGTGCTGAATAAAAAGTGCAAATTTCTTGCATAGAAAGCTAAAATAATTATTTTTCTTTGACGGTCAGTAGTTAAACCATTTTTGTGAACAGAAAGGAAGTGAACTCACAAAAAAAGGTTTTGGATTAACTACATGTATATACATTTTTCCGAAAAACAACTCTAAGCATTATAGGCATTTTAACAATACTGAGTTTTCTCTAAACGTGAGATTAACGATGAAGAAACAGATCTAAATAGAGATTAACAACACATTGATATACGACTTCCTAAATAAGTATACCTTGGATGTAGGGATAGCAATTAAATTCTTAGATTAACAACAAGCTAAAGTGGACAAAAATTTGCACTTTTATCTTGCGCGATAGTTTATGGGCTTTTTGTAGGATTTGCTATAGGTTCCAAGCTTTTCAGCCGCATTGCAACCCCTGAGTCTCTTAATACTCAGATTCTAACTCCCGAGTCTCCAGCACTCAGATTCCAACCCCTGAGTCTCTTAATACTCAGATTCTAACTCCCGAGTCTCCAGCACTCAGATTCCAACCCCTGAGTCTCTTAATACTCAGATTCTAACTCCCGAGTCTCCAGCACTCAGATTCCAACCCCTGAGTCTCTTAATACTCAGATTCTAACTCCCGAGTCTCCAGCACTCAGATTCCAACCCCTGAGTCTCTTAATACTCAGATTCTAACTCCCGAGTCTCCAGCACTCTGACTCCAACCCCTGAGTCTCTTAATACTCAGATTCTAACTCCCGAGTCTCCAGCACTCAGATTCCAACCCCTGAGTCTCTTAATACTCAGATTCTAACTCCCGAGTCTCCAGCACTCAGATTCCAACCCCTGAGTCTCTTAATACTCAGATTCTAACTCCCGAGTCTCCAGCACTCTGACTCCAACCCCTGAGTCTCTTAATACTCAGATTCTAACTCCCGAGTCTCCAGCACTCAGATTCCAACCCCTGAGTCTCTTAATACTCAGATTCTAACTCCCGAGTCTCCAGCACTCAGATTCCAACCCCTGAGTCTCTTAATACTCAGATTCTAACTCCCGAGTCTCCAGCACTCTGACTCCAACCCCTGAGTCTCTTAATACTCAGATTCTAACTCCCGAGTCTCCAGCACTCTGACTCCAACCCCTGAGTCTCTTAATACTCAGATTCTAACTCCCGAGTCTCCAGCACTCAGATTCCAACCCCTGAGTCTCTCTCAACACTCGGATTCCAACCCCTGAGTCTCTCTCAACACTCGGATTCCAACCCCTGAGTCTCTCACAACACTAAATCTAACTTTGAGAAAAATCTGAGACGTCGTATTCCCATACTCGAATTCCAACCCCTGAGTTCTTTAAAACTCAGATTCCAACCTCTGAATCTCTCTCTCTGTTGAGAGACTCAGATCCAACCCTTGAGTCTCTCAACACTCAGTTGTCAATCCCGTGAGTCACCTTCTCATCGCCATCAGTAGGACACAGTCTCTTCCTCAGTGGCATTCGGCCCAGCGCTCATGCTGAGACCATCACCTCCAGCGCTAGCGGTGCCGTGTTGCATTCGCATACCTTCTCCAGAGTTGTCAATCAGACGCTCCGTCTCACCAGGACTGGCCCAGGACTGCTTTTCCCCAGACGAGCAGAACAAGTAGAACACCAGAGTGGCTACGTGGACTACAGAGGCGATGGTGAATACGGCCTGCCATTCTTCGGCTGTGCCGTGACGGGCAACGCGACTGGCGATGATTGGCGATAGGACGCCTGGGAGTACGGATTTGATTTGCTTGTTGATTGATTGATTGATTGGTGGTTGATTGATTGATTGATTGATTGATTGATTGATGATTGATTGATTGATTGATTGATTGATTGATTGATTAATTGATTGGTGGTTGATTGATTGATTGATTGATTGATTGATTGATTGATTGATTGATTGATTGATTGATTGATTGGTGGTTGATTGATTGATTGATTGATTTATTTATTGATTGATTGGTGGTTGATTGATTGATTGATTGATTGATTGATTGATTGATTGGTGGTTGATTGATTGATTGATTGATTGATTGATTGATTGATTGATTGATTGATTGATTGATTGATTGACTAATTGACTGACTGACTGATTGATTGATTGATTGGCTGGTTGGTTGGTTGATTGGTTGATTGATTGACTAACTGATTGAGTAATTTATTGATTGATTTATTTATTTATTGATTTATATATTTATTGATCGTTGGGCGCGTATGTGACGCAATGTGGTTGCTACTTGAGTAGACTTTGAAGGCATTGCATGGTACAGTACTTAGGCTATTAGTTAGGTAGACAGATAAGTGCATGTAAATAGAAGATTATGGGTTTAGTAAAGCGGCTATCCATGCAGAATGAATTGAAACTTCACCCGAGACTGTGCCGACACCGTTCGACACGCCCATCAGGAAGCCGGCAAATCTTGGCACAATGTCCAGATGATTGACAGCGTAGCCGGACATGCCGATGCCAGTGAAGCCGAGACCCACAGTCAAGAAGGCGGTGGACAGGTGCAGACTGCGCGACATGCCGACTACAACTAAGCTGGCTGCCATCACGCCGAACCCGACGGTGTTGAACAGTCGACGGGTGACCGTGGTGGACAGGTAGCGGCCTCGGAGATTGTCGGCTAGGTAGCCACCTGAGAAGGCGATTGTTGACGCCACAGACATGAGACATGACATTGGCTAGTAAAATAATTTCATTTATTTGCAAAAGCATGTCTAGGCATCTCTTAGAGCCAGCCCCCCCCCCCAAATAAAAACAAGCTCACGGCAACGCCCTGATTTGACCTAAATAAAATCTAGATCCGGCCCTAAAGCCAAGATCCTGTTTTGTTGCAGTTACATGTAGGCCTAGCTTATGGACGTGAGTCTAGTCTTGGGGTTTGGGCCGATTACCAGACCTCCGAGGGGTGGGGACTGCGGAATTGTTGCAGGCGGCGGTCGATGCCATCCTGCGTTTGAAATGCTCAGAGATTTTGATACTGACTTACTCAGTGACTTACTCAGTGACTTACTCAGTGACTTACTCAGTGACTTACTCACTGACTTACTCACTGACTTACTCAGTGACTTACTCAGTGACTTACTCAGTGACTTACTCAGTGACTTACTCACTGACTTACTCACTGACTTACTCAGTGACTTACTCAGTGACTTACTCAGTGACTTACTCAGTGACTTACTCAGTGACTTACTCAGTGACTTACTCAGTGACTTACTCAGTGACTTACTCAGTGACTTACTCAGTGATTTACTCAGTGGCGTACGCTGGAACTTTAATCGAAGGGGCTAAGGACCCTAAGGACCCTAAGGGCGCCAATATTTCCCCTGTCTCTTGGTGGGCGCCCCTGTCTCTTGGTGGGCGCCCCTGTCTCTTGGTGGGCACCCCTGTCTCTTGGTGGGCGCCCCTGTCTCTTGGTGGGCGCCCCTGTCTCTTGGTGGGCGCCCCTGTCTCTTGGTGGGCGCCCCTGTCTCTTGGTGGGCGCCCCTGTCTCTTGGTCGGCGCCCCTGTCTCTTGGTGGGCGCCCCTGTCTCTTGGTGGGTGCCCCTGTCTCTTGGTGGGCGCCCCTGTCTCTTGGTGGGCGCCCCTGTCTCTTGGTGGGCGCTCCTGTCTCTTGGTGGGCGCCCCTGTCTCTTGGTGGGCGCTCCTGTCTCTTGGTGGGCGCCCCTGTCTCTTGGTGGGCGCCCCTGTCTCTTGGTGGACGCCCCTGTCTCTTGGTGGGCGCCCCTGTCTCTTGGTGGGCGCCCCTGTCTCTTGGTGGGCGCCCCTGTCTCTTGGTGGGTGCCCCTGTCTCTTGGTGGGTGCCCCTGTCTCTTGGTGGGCGCCCCTGTCTCTTGGTGGGCGCCCCTGTCTCTTGGTGGGCGCCCCTGTCTCTTGGTGGGCGCCCCTGTCTCTTGGTGGGCGCCCCTGTCTCTTGGTGGGCGCCCCTGTCTCTTGGTCGGCGCCCCTGTCTCTTGGTGGGCGCCCCTGTCTCTTGGTGGGCGCCCCTGTCTCTTGGTGGGCGCCCCTGTCTCTTGGTGGGCGCCCCTGTCTCTTGGTGGGCGCCCCTGTCTCTTGGTGGGCGCTCCTGTCTCTTGGTGGGCGCCCCTGTCTCTTGGTGGGCGCCCCTGTCTCTTGGTGGACGCCCCTGTCTCTTGGTGGGCGCCCCTGTCTCTTGGTGGGCGCCCCTGTCTCTTGGTGGGCGCCCCTGTCTCTTGGTGGACGCCCCTGTCTCTTGGTGGGCGCCCCTGTCTCTTGGTGGGTGCCCCTGTCTCTTGGTGGGTGCCCCTGTCTCTTGGTGGGCGCCCCTGTCTCTTGGTGGGCGCCCCTGTCTCTTGGTGGGCGCCCCTGTCTCTTGGTGGGCGCCCCTGTCTCTTGGTGGGCGCCCCTGTCTCTTGGTGGGCGCCCCTGTCTCTTGGTGGGCGCCCCTGTCTCTTGGTGGGCGCCCCTGTCTCTTGGTGGGCGCCCCTGTCTCTTGGTGGGCGCCCCTGTCTCTTGGTGGGCGCCCCTGTCTCTTGGTGGACGCCCCTGTCTCTTGGTGGGCGCCCCTGTCTCTTGGTGGGCGCCCCTGTCTCTTGGTGGGCGCCCCTGTCTCTTGGTGGGCGCTCCTAATTAAATCAGAACTCAGAGACAATTAGATCCGAACTCAGAGACAATCAGACCTAAACTCAGAGACAATCAGACCCAAACTCAGAGACAATCAGACCAAAACTCAGAGACAATCAGACCAAAACTCAGAGACAATCAGACCCAAACTCAGAGACAATCAGACCCAAACTCAGAGACAATTAGATCTAAACTCAGACACTTGAACTCCAGCTCACCAACGGGAGTCAGCGCCGCCATCAGCAGGAACGGCAGCATCAGGTGCAAGCCGATCTCCTCCGAGTTCAAGCCGAACACCTTTGAATAGTAGGCGGGCAGGCCGATCATGCTGAACTGGAAGCTCCAGTTCCGACCGACATTGGCCACCACAATGGCCCATACGGGTAGGGAGGTGGCCATCTGGCTAACCGGCAGGCTGTCCGAGTTCGTGGCCGGGGCGCTGTGCGCCTCGATGTAGGCAGCCTCGGCCCGGCTGATGTGCGGGTCCTTCGATGGCTGCTCGTGGACCAGCAGGAACCAGACAACGGCCCAAGCGCAGCCGACTGTGCCGTAAAGGTAGAAGTTTACCTGCCAGCTCAGGGTGCTGGTAACCAGACCGGACAATGGCAGGCCGACAATCGGTCCTAGGGCCATGCCGAAGAAACTGATAGTTGCTAGGCGAGATCGCTCCATCTCTGGGGCCCAGTAGCGCCAGATTCCATGCACCGCTGGGTAGAGGCAGCCCTCGGCCATGCCCTGAATGAGGCGGACTGTCAGGGTCAGGCCGAATGCGGCCGAGGCCGGGGTCACGTGGGCCATGGATGGTACCAGGACGTTGAGCACGCAGGTGATGAGGACGGCGCTGCCTAGCAACAGATTCGGCGACAGGTAGGAAGCCATGTAGCCGCCTGGGATGCTGAACAGAGCGTAGCCGATGAAGAACGAGGCCTCGATGATGCCGATGTCCAGGTGAGTCCAGGCCACCTCCTGGAACGGCGCAGCGGTGAAGTTCTTACCGCCATCCGGAGTTGGGCGCGGCACCTTCCTGGTCATCTTGATGATGGCGATGCCCATCTCGGAGCGCATGGCCAGGATTATCATCAGGCCGAAGCAGCTCAGCCAGGCGACTCCGTAGCGTTTCCATCCGGGGCCGCTGGACCGGGCCAGGAAGCAGCCCAGCTTCTTGCGCAGAGACGAGCCTCCTTCATCGTCAACGTAGGATCGTTTCTCATTGAGACTTGTCGCAGTCATTTCGTTGTTGCTGGCTAATCCGATGGGGTCCAGGAGCGATTCTTTGATATACTCTGTAGCTAAGCTGGATAAATATGTGGAGTTTAGAAGTGTGGGAGAGCAGCAAGTCCTACAGATGAAGCTGCAATGGGGTGCCGTCGTTGCAATGACGGAAAATCGATTGGCTGGCTGGGGGTGGGGGTGCGTGCTGGCCTCTATAACTTCCTCTTTCTCTCAAACCTGCAGACTCCAATCTTTGCCCTGTGGGTGCTTTTTCTACACTCGAAAAAGCGAGGGACACAGGCGGGGGATGGCTTTGCTCGCCTGAGGGAGAACGGAGAGACCGAGGGACAACAGGGGCGAGGAGTGCAGCGTCTTTTCTCGTCCTCACCGCGCACCTCCCATGAACAGTAGTGGGGAATATAGAGCAGGGGATGCGGATAGAAAGATGGGGTAGAGATTCTGGGTGAGTGCCGGAGCAGAATGGAGCCGCCTCTGATACCCCCTTCCCCAGCAGCTGGTGCACTCACCTCAGTACCCCTCTATCCTCTCTTCTCCATCTGTCTTTTAAATATGCTTCCTATATCTGAAAAAAATTCCCATACCACTTCAGATCCGGCGCTGTTTCCGGAGCCAAGGCTGAGCATAGTGCACAGCAGATAGGGACACAGCTGTTTTAGCTAATCCTACGGCATCAATATATGCCAGATCCCGTACCCGTACTCATCATAAAAAACTGGAAGTTTGAATAAAGCTACCGGAGGGAGGCTATTGTCTGCAGACTGACTGTGCGGATTAACGGAAAGCAGGCTTAATGCTCCATGCTTTGGGAATACCTTCCCTTAACACCTGTGTTGACGGACAATGGGAAATTCAGATTGCACTGCGGAGGACTGGGAAAAGCTTTTGCATTCATAGTTGGCTAAATATAGCAGAACAGGCAGACACTATGAAACTCTTGGACTAGAGCTTTATCTAAGTATTTGCCTGTAAGTGCCCATTTTACTTTTGTCTCAGAGACAGACAGACAGACACTAGGACAGACAGACAGACACTAGGACAGACAGACAGACAGACAGACAGACAGACAGACAGACAGACAGACAGACAGACAGACAGACAGACAGACAGACAGACAGACAGACAGACAGACAGACAGACAGACAGACAGACAGACAGACAGACAGACAGACAGACAGACAGACAGACAGACAGACAGACAGACAGACAGACAGACAGACAGACAGACAGACAGACAGACAGACAGACAGACAGACAGACAGACAGACAGACAGACAGACAGACAGACAGACAGACAGACGAAAGCCAGTGATCAGCAAAGTTCGAGCTGATGCAGGCACATGTGGTCGATGTGCTGGTGAAAATTTGGTGGTTTGGCAAGGGTGCACTGAGGTGCAGTGCTGATTGGCGCACAACGGGTGTACTGAATACACTGGCGCTTATGGAAAAAAATTCGAACGTGTGGCAGAATTTTCGATTATCTCGACGTTCCTGAGGGCTGGCGACTTGATTCTTGTTTGAGAAGGTGCGCAACAAAAAGTTAGCTAGTATCATTGAAATAAAAAATCAACAATTCAAATTAAAAGGAGACCTTTTTAAGCATTGCAGTGTGTCGTTTGACTTTATATTGTTTTATTTGTCCAAATAGTTGTTGTTAAACCAGACGATATCGAGTGCTAATATTCATAGCTGCTAGTTTTTCTAATCTGAATGTGTCCTGAATATCATGGCGCTTAAATTTAAGAAAATCTTTTTAGAACTTTTTATATAGATAAGTGAAAAAATATAATACGAAGAGTTATAATCAGACCGGTATTTAGTAAAAGTACATCTTATAAATAATTAATCGTCGCTGATAAGCGATAAGGCATATAATTACAGATTAAAACACGGAACCGGACGGTTTAGGCGCTCACGGTGAGTTTATTGCCTGTCTGCGAATGCCCCCATGTGTTGTAAAAAGGACTGAGAGATAAGAGTGATTAGAGCCAGCCACACTGACGCAGAACTAACTGCTCTCGGCCATAGACAATAAAGCCAATCAAAATTATATTTTCTATCACAATTGACAGAAAGTGTCAGAGCGGCCCTAACTTTATTTATCGTTAGGCATGTACACTTTACTGTGCCTTGGGGGTTGGGCCTCAAGGCCGTTAATTGCACGAGCAGAGCCAAGCCGAGATTCCAATTTAGCCCCAAATCAATGTGACTGCACTTGGAATCAATGCGAGCGCTACTGCCGCCATTCTACTGGACCATATGCGAATCCTCCTGACTGTTTTTATTGTCTATGGCCCAAAGCTGTTCTGAGGCAGGGTCTGCTGCTGAAGCGATTGGGGATTCTCCACTCGATTGGCTGCATTTTTAACTCGTAGTTTTGAATTGAACGTAATCTCACAAATTGAATAAGCTTTCTTAAAACAGCCATGAAAATAGATGGATTACGAGTATCTATCTACCAGCGTACCAGAGATTACCCTGTTGACTAAAAATATCGGGGAAAGGGGCCTCCAGACTAGACATCGTTGAGCCAGAGCTCAAGAGTTGCAGCCGCTCACAGACAGGCAAAAATAAATGATATTATTAAGATTTTTATGATTATTTGTTTTCTCACTGAAATACAGGTTCTACATGTAGCTAATTAGCTTAGAGACAGAGTTTTGATAAACAAAATAAGATTAGCAAAAATAAACAGTTGACAACATCTACGAGCTAGTAACGTGAGGAAAATTTATTGTTTGCATGTCTTAACATCTCCATAGCTATTGAATTCTAGACGTAATCCAGAAGGTACTCAGGAGCAACCTAACAAAATGTCAGATTATCTAGATTTCATCTGGTTTTTCACGACATAGGTTGTCTCGATGCCAGAAGATGTTGAGGTGTCAGAAGGTATCCAGGTGACAGAAGGTAATCCAGGTGTCAGAAGGTATCAATGTATCAAGAAGAAGAAGAAGAAGAAGGTATCCATGTAACAGAAGGTACTCGTAATCCAGGTGTCAGAAGGTAATCCATTTGGCAGAAGATAATCCAGGTGTCAGAATGTAATCCAGTTGACAGAACATAATCCAGGTGTCAGAAGATAATCTAGATTTCAAAAGGTAATTCAGGTGTCAGAAGGTATCCAGGTGTCAAGAAGATAATCCAGATTTCAAAAGGTAATTCAGGTGTCAGAAGGTATCCAGGTATCAAGAAGATAATCCAGATTTCAAAAGGTAATTCAGGTGTCAGAAGGTATCCAGGTATCAAGAAGATAATCCAGGTGTCAGAAAATAATCCAGGTGTCAGAAGATAATCCAGGTGTCGGAATGTAATCCAGGTGCCAGAAGGTAATCCAGGTGTCAGAAGGTAATCCAGTTGTCAGAAGGTACCCTGTCTCAAAACAGGAATTTCCGGGTTCCAGGGGTATTAAAGCTTCTTATTACATTAAGACTCTATTAAAAACTCCCTCATCAATGACCAATCAATCGGCAATCAATCAGTTGTTCCAACAAAATCACGATCGACTATTCTCGCTGCACCCGTAGCTTCTCCAGCGCGGCCGAAACTCGCCGAGACCGAGCCGAGCTCAACGTGGCCGAGGACAGGTGGGCGCGGCTCTGCTGTTGCTTCTCGTCGGCGGCGGCGGGACTGCCACAAACGACGCCGGCGCGAGCGGCAGCCAGCGAGCTGAGAATGGCGGCACTTCGGCGCCATTTCTCGCGCTTGGTGCAGACATGCTCGATAGACATCTCCATCTCCTTTGTTTTGGAGGTTGGGCGGCCAGGTTTAGGAATGAGTTTATGGAAGTTGAGGTTTAAGGGTATCAAAGTCAACTTAATTGTTTTGGAGACAGTGTCACAATTTCAGGATCTCGTAGTATCAAGTGCCAGGGTCTCATAGTGTCAGTGTCTCTTAGTGTCAGGGTCTCTTAGTGCCAGGGTCTCATAGTGTCAGGGTCTCTTAGTGTCAGGGTCTCTTAGTGCCAGGGTCTCATAGTGTCAGGGTCTCTTAGTGTCAGGGTCTCTTAGTGCCAGGGTCTCATAGTGTCAGGGTCTCTTAGTGTCAGGGTCTCTTAGTGTCAGGGTCTCTTAGTGTCAGGGTCTCTTAGTGTCAGGGTCTCTTAGTGTCAGGGTCTCGTAGTGTCAGGGTCTCGTAGTGTCAGGGTCTATTAGTGTCAGGGTCTCTTAGTGTCAGGGTCTCTTAGTGTCAGGGTCTCTTAGTGTCAGGGTCTCGTAGTATCAGGGCCTCATAGTGCCAGGGTCTCATTGTGTCAGGGTGTCTTAGTGTCAGGGTCTCTTAGTGTCAGGGTCTCTTAGTGTCAGGGTCTCTTAGTGTCAGGGTCTCTTAGTGTCAGGGTCTCTTAGTGTCAGGGTCTCGTAGTGTCAGGGTCTCTTAGTGTCAGTGTCTCGTAGTGTCAGGGTCTCTTAGTGTCAGGGTCTCTTAGTGTCAGGGTCTCGTAGTGTCAGGGTCTCTTAGTGCCAGGGTCTCGTAGTGTCAGGGTCTCGTAGTGTCAGGGTCTATTAGTGTCAGGGTCTCTTAGTGTCAGGGTCTCTTAGTGTCAGGGTCTCTTGGTGTCAGGGTCTCTTAGTGTCAGGGTCTCTTAGTGTCAGGGTCTCTTAGTGTCAGGGTCTCGTAGTGTCAGGATCCCTTATTGTCAGGATCCCTTAGTGTCAGGGTCTCGTAGTGTCAGGATCCCTTATTGTCAGGATCCCTTAGTGTCAGGGTCTCGTAGTGTCAGGATCCCTTATTGTCAGGATCCCTTAGTGTCAGGGTCTCGTAGTGTCAGGGTCTCGTAGTGTCAGGGTCCCAATTAGTGTCAGGGTCTCGTAGTGTCAGGATCCCTTATTGTCAGGATCCCTTAGCGTCAGGGTCTCGTAGTGTCAGGATCCCTTATTGTCAGGATCCCTTAGTGTCAGGGTCTCGTAGTGTCAGGGTCTCGTAGTGTCAGGGTCCCAATTAGTGTCAGGGTCTCGTAGTGTCAGGGTCCCAATTAGTGTCAGAGTCTCTTAGTGTCAGGGTCTCTTAGTGTAAGGGTCTCGTAGTGTCAGGGCCTCGTAGTGTCAGGGTATCAGGTTATTAGTGTCAGGGTATCAGAATGTCTAGTTCTCAAAGTGCCTGAGTGTCAGGGTGTCGAAATTCCAATGTCAGATTGTCCGGATGCCGAATTGTAAGTCGTTGGAGTATCACTTAAGGTCAATATTGTTCCTCAAATTTACCTTTGGATCAACGCCCTCGTCAGTTTCCTCTTCAACTTCAATCTCCATCTTGGCCAGAATCATTTTTAGAAACTGCGTTTGAGCAGTGTTCTCAGCTTCCATCTTCTTCAATCTGAAACGAAAATTGCAGCAGTCTAACAGGTGGCACTCCTGTCTAACAAATAAAACTCTTGTTTGACAACCGCCTAAGCTTCTCAACTCGTAGGTACTGAACGTCACTAATGGAGCTTTACTGCAAAATAAATAAATCAGCAGACTCACTTCATCTGCGTTTCTTCTACTTGTCTGGCCAGCGTCTCCATCAGATCACCTTGACCTTTGCGCTGCCGCCGCTGTTGTTGCAGAAGGTCTTGTGAGATTTTTTCGAAGTCACAAGACTCACCCGCGTGCTCCTCGTCCAGGGCCGCATAGTCAGACTCCGGGTCGCCGCGTTTGCACAATCGTCGTTTCAGCCACTGCGCGTTTACAATTTCGAATTTGAATTAAAACATTGTAAACGTGTTTCTATTGTAAAGTTCTGGCGCTGTGATTGAGTTGCAACCGCCACCCTTAAATGGTTGGCAAAAATTATGACGTATTCTAGCAGTTCCCTAACAACTACATGTAGCTTGGCGCCCCTTGGTGCTGGCACCCCTCGGTGCTGGCGCCCCTTGGTGCTGGCGCCCCTTGGTGCTGGCGCCCCTTGGTGCTGGCGCCCCTTGGTGCTGGCGCCCCTTGGTGCTGGCGCCCCTTGGTGCTGGCGCCCCTTGGTGCTGGCGCCCCTTGGTGCTGGCGCCCCTTGGTGCTGGCGCCCCTTGGTGCTGGCGCCCCTTGGTGCTGGCGCCCCTTGGTGCTGGCGCCCCTTGGTGCTGGCGCCCCTTGGTGCTGGCGCCCCTTGGTGCTGGCGCCCCTTGGTGCTGGCGCCCCTTGGTGCTGGCGCCCCTTGGTGCTGGCGCCCCTTGGTGCTGGCGCCCCTTGGTGCTGGCGCCCCTTGGTGCTGGCGCCCCTTGGTGCTGGCGCCCCTTGGTGCTGGCGCCCCTTGGTGCTGGCGCCCCTTGGTGCTGGCGCCCCTTGGTGCTGGCGCCCCTTGGTGCTGGCGCCCCTTGGTGCTGGCGCCCCTTGGTGCTGGCGCCCCTTGGTGCTGGCGCCCCTTGGTGCTGGCGCCCCTTGGTGCTGGCGCCCCTTGGTGCTGGCGCCCCTTGGTGCTGGCGCCCCTTAGTGCTGGCGCCCCTTGGTGCTGGCGCCCCTTGGTGCTGGCGCCCCTTGGTGCTGGCGCCCCTTGGTGCTGGCGCCCCTTGGGCGCCCTCCCCAATAAATAATCCTGGCTCACTTAACGGTAACGCAAGCGGACTGTTCAGTTGCCTACTAACCATGCCTACTGTGCTTAACTTTGCATCGCTAACGGTGAAATGGGTGCCCAACGCATAAGCCCTGCACTTACATTAACGCAACGAGTGAAGCACGAGCGCTGGCAAGATTTCTGAAAAACCTCCCACTGGATGCGATCAACGAAGGCCAGAAATCGTCTTGGAAATTTGCTCTCCAATTCCGCGAACCATTCAACTTGGAGGCGGATGCGCTGCAGCGTGGCGTCATTTTGGACCGTCTCTATGTCGCCCACGGCCAAACCGATCTGCGTTTGAACAATTTATTGGCGTTTAATTCTTGATTGAGCCATTTTGATGTTCAATGTGAGTAATTGACTCAATTATGCGTGTTAAAACATGTGAGTGCTCTGACCATAAAACGTCTGTACTACTAGTATATACTCGTAGTACCCCAAAGTCATGAATTTTGAGTTCTGATATCTAATATAATCGTCCCTGACACCCAATACGGCGTTTCCTGACGCCCAATACGTCGTTTCCTGACGCCCAATACGTCGTTTCCTGACAGCCAATACGTCGTTTCCTGACAGCCAATACGTCGTTTCCTGACAGCCAATACGTCGTTTCCTGACAGCCAATACGTCGTTTCCTGACAGCCAATACGTCGTTTCCTGACAGCCAATACGTCGTTTCCTGACAGCCAATACGTCGTTTCCTGACAGCCAATACGTCGTTTCCTGACAGCCAATACGTCGTTTCCTGACAGCCAATACGTCGTTTCGTGACGCCCAATACGTCGTTTCCTGACAGCCAATACGTCGTTTCGTAACGCCCAATACGTCGTTTCCTGACGCCCAATACGTCGTTTCGTGACGCCCAATACGTCGTTTCGTGACGCCCAATACGTCGTTTCCTGACGCCCAATACGTCGTTTCGTGACGCCCAATACGTCGTTTCCTGACAGCCAATACGTCGTTTCCTGACAGCCAATACGTCGTTTCGTAACGCCCAATACGTCGTTTCCTGACGTCCGAAGTTACGTACCTGACAAACAATTAAGCCGTTTTAAAGCTGAATCCCTCCCTCCCACTATATATCTTGTTTCAAAAAGACAAATTTTCCAAGCATCACAAGCTCGTAACCTAATGTACTGTTCATTGATAGGAGTCTAAGAAGTACAACTGGAACTGCTATGTTCATGCATGAATAATCGTTAAAAAAGGAAGATAATATACTATAAATAGGCTATAGTTCCTGAATCTGACATTTCATTTTTACGTCGTAGTTTACGCAAATGGCTGCACGCAATTCTACCGACTCGTAGTTCACTCAAATTAAGTTAAAGCGCCTTTGTGCAGCTTGCAGCTTGATTTTAATTTGATGAGCTGGTACGAGTAATCTTCCCCTCAGCTCGAATTTCAAAGATCTCTGTAGCCCAGTTTAACTTTTTAAAAATATCTTCTATCAATTTAATCAACGCAATGTCCTTCATGACTTTTTGACTCTTTACCCCCATCTTTCTGACTTCAGAATGCTTGTATCTTTAGTCCGAACCGATCGTAAACCAGACGGCATACGAAGTTCTAAAAAGTGGGTGTCAGGAATTTTTTGACAAGGTATTTCAAAGTAAATGCTGTTCTGATGCGATTGAAGAGTGTTGCTACAGGTGAAGACAATGATGAAAGAAAGGCTGCCTTAAAGAGTGACGTCCGGAAAGTTCTGACACTTTTAATCCCAGAGCAAAAACAGTAGCAGCTGCAAGCACAACTTTGGTGTCATTTTAAAGTGGCGCATCTCTTCTTTCCAATGAATTCCGTCGCGCGTATTTTGATTATTTCAATCAAAAGTTGTGTGAAAAACGATCGCAATGCCACTGATAGTCTTACAGTAAAAGTTTAAAAATTATAAAAAGCGATGTTTTGTCCTCAAAAGAAACGAATTGTAGTCATTCATTATCATCATCATCATTATCATCATCATCATCATCATCATTATCAGCATCATCATCATCATCATCATCATCATCATCATCATCATCATCATCATCATCATCATCATCATCATCATCATCATCATCATCATCATCATCATCATTATCATCATCATCATCATCATCATCATCATCATCAACCTTCAAGGCAGCCTTCTCAACAAAGTCTCCAACTGTAGCAACAAACTTTTCCCATCCTTTGGCTTCTTTCGATTGCACACTCACGATGGGATCAATAATCTAAAAAATCAAAACACTTGACTAAGCAAAATTTTGCAAGGTGCAAACAGTGTGAGATTTGCCTACAAGTGACGGAGTGTATAAACTACTCAACACAGAAGGGGTGGACGGTAAGAGGAGACGTTTTCTGTACGCTCGTACCTGCATGCTTGCAAACAAGATCCATAAAACCAAGTTATGTTTTTGCCTTTTACTGTAAGACTATCAGTGGTATTGCGATAGTTTTTCACACATAACTTTTGATGTTTCTGTTTTCCACAACTTCCCGGACAAACCTGGTATTTAAGTATCAGCGTCGTGAATAATAGATTCCTACTTAACCTCACGTTTGACTTTTTAGGCACTAATCAGAAAGCTTCTTAACATGCTTACCAAAATCTTTTGATGAAGCTTATTAAATAAGAGCTAATTTCACAAACTCACCAGTAAGTTCATCAGCAGAATCGGCATCAGAATAATAAACAGAACTAGCAGCACAAAGTTTGTGACGTAGAAATGGTTTGTTCTGGGATCGCCGTCCAATAGTTTGCTAGTGAACGTTGCAACGTAGTCAAACTCTCCGAGCATCATCATGAGGGTCTTCAGAATCGCCAGCACAGGATGATTCCAAGCGTCCAGGTTCGGGTCCGCGTCCAAGGATTTGCTGTAGCTGTACGTGGCTGGAAAGCAGCTGGAGACAAAAGCTGTGGCATTGCTCCAAGCGGCTGTATAATTGTCCACTTGTAGTCCGTTGGCGATCTGCGCGACCAGAGAACAGATGACTAAACTATTATAAATAGTTTAGTATAAATTATTGACACTATCTTGCTATTTGTTACTACTTACCGAGTAGAATTTGACGTAAAATTCGTGTTCGTCGTTTGTTGGTGACTGAAATGAGAAATATTTAGCGTGTCAATTATACCTTGGCTATTAATCCGCCAAGATACTACTACACTCAGGATTTGTAGTAGTATTAGTAGTAGTAGTAGTAGTAGTAGTAGTAGTAGTAGTAGTAGTAGTAGTAGTAGTAGTAGTAGTAGTAGTAGTAGTAGTAGTAGTAGTAGTAGTAGTAGTAGTAGTAGTAGTAGTAGTAGTAGTAGTAGTAGTAGTAGTAGTAGTAGTAGTAGTAGTAGTAGTAGTAGTAGTAGTAGTAGTAGTAGTAGTAGTAGTAGTAGTAGTAGTAGTAGTAGTAGTAGTAGTAGTAGTAGTAGTAGTAGTAGTAGTAGTAGTAGTAGTAGTAGTAGTAGTAGTAGTAGTAGTAGTAGTAGTAGTAGTAGTAGTAGTAGTAGTAGTAGTAGTAGTAGTAGTAGTTCTTGGTGGAATCGGGAGAGAATGAAACCCTAACATCTCTACTCACGTAAGGCACATTCTGCCAAGCCTCCCCCGGCTTGTACTGCAGCACAATGTAGAAGGACAGTCCAAAGCCGAAGATCAGAATTGAGAACAGGCTGATTACGCGAAACAGAGTCTTGGCTATTCGCAGGAACATGATCACGTAGATTCCAGTCTGTTCGTAGCTGGAAATTTTTATGTAATTCGACCAAATGAAATACAAACCTTCCGGTTTAGCCCCGGAAAAGATTGCACTCCTCCAAAAATTATCAGATACTCGTAAACGAAAGCGGTAACCAAGCTCGACGAATGAAAGGAGCTCAACGTTTGACACCTCTTGGAGATTGCATCCCACCAAGAGACAGGGGCGCCCACGAGACAGTGGGCGCCCACCAAGAGACAGCGGGCGCCTACCAAGAAACAGGGGCTCCCACCAAGAGACAGGGGCGCCCACCAAGAGACAGGGGGCGCCCACCAAGAGACAGGGGGCGCCCACCAAGAGACAGGGGGCGCCCACCAAGAGACAGGGGGCGCCCACCAAGAGACAGGGGGCGCCCACCAAGAGACAGGGGCGCCCACCAAGAGACAGCGGGCGCCTACCAAGAAACAGGGGCTCCCACCAAGAGACAGGGGCGCCCACCAAGAGACAGGGGGCGCCCACCAAGAGACAGGGGGCGCCCACCAAGAGACAGGGGGCGCCCACCAAGAGACAGGGGGCGCCCACCAAGAGACAGGGGGCGCCCACCAAGAGACAGGGGGCGCCCACCAAGAGACAGGGGGCACTCTTGCTGGTTCAGAGTATTGACGTCCTGTCCGAATCAGATATCAAGTATTGGTTTCTCACCGTTGGAAAAACAGCAGAAAGTTCATCCAAGCCAACAGGGTAGCCAGAGCGCCCAAATTCCATTGGAATTCCATTGAGTAGCCCATGTAGAAAGGCACCACGAAGCCCGCTGTACTGCCATACAACGTCAACTCCAAGTAGTTGGTACCGTCCATAAAGTAGCGCATTCTCTGAATTTCAATTCAATTATTTTAAGTAGCTTTTAAATAGTGTTTGAAACATAAGCTACTGACAGTATACAGTGCTGTATTTCGTATAAATAATGACCATTCTGCTTCTCCAGTGTTGAGGATGCGGGAAGAGCTTCATCTGTGACTTGCCACCACCTTTACTCATAACAGGCTCCTACCTCGGCCCAAACCCGGACCTTCGTCCAAGGCCCAAGAATCTCTGCCAGCTCGTCCGCTACCTTTGGGCTACCGGATGGCTCGCTGGATCTGCATTGCTGCATGCAAAGCTCAAAATAATGGAATAAGATTATCACATACCTGCTGCAGCATTTGTAAAATCTCCTTGCAGATGTTGATAAAAGAGAAAGCGCTGAGCAGCATCACAGGCAGGAATATCATGCCATAGAAGTCCATTGGTCGGATTTCGCGCACGTGCTGCAAGTACAGAGAGTGCCAGCTCGTCATGGAAGTGCTCGTTAACGTCGTACATATAGACATATTTTTACTCAGAGCCATGTCTAGATTCCAATTTAGCTCCAAATTAATTTGACTGCACTTGGAATCGAGCCTGGGCCGCTGCATGGCACATCAGGCACCGCGCTGGACCAATGCGCTATAGCCCCCCGAAACATATACTAAAGATCTATTGAGATGATTAAAAACTAACATACCTGCAGTGAGCAGATCTCGGCAAAATTTCCGTTGTCCACGTGCTTAGTAGATGGCATGCTAACAACAAAGATGGTCAACGAAGCCAAGAAGATTATGTAGATGAGAATGTTGATGTTGTGAATCCAGCGTCCGTAGCGGTTCCTTTAAAATTTTGTAGGTTTGTGAACAGTGATAATTTTATTGTCGTTCATAATCTTATATATTAATTCTCGTATCGCTTTCAATGTGATTGCATGGCTTTGCATCATATCTTTACCACTGTAATTTAATTTGCAATTATCGGCCATTTCTCGACAGTAAAAAAATGTACGCACTCTCCCCAACCCCAGTCAAACAGCAATGTACACATGCCCCCAACCCCTCTAACCCCAGTCAAACAGCAATGTACACATGCTCCCAAACCCTTCCTACCCCAATCAAACAGCAATGTACACATGCTTCCAACCCCTCCTACCCCAATCAAACAGCAATGTACACACGGTCTGACCAACCCCCCATCCAAGTCAAACTCAATTTGCACAGGCTCAAAGTCACAAATCACAGATGCAACAATTGATTTTACCCCTAAGTCAGCAAATCTCGTACCATTTCATTGACAGATAGGCCTCGCAAAGTGGATGAGTCAGCAGGCTAACGCGGTTCAGGTTGACCATGTGCTGTAATGTGAGGGCTTTTTATATTTTTTGAGAGAAAATGTAAAGAGTCTTGCTATTTGCAGGTCCACTCACGCGAAGAATAGGCAAAAACGGGTACTTTTGTCCCAACGTCTCCTCGTAAACAGGGATTTTTTCAACGGGAAACTGCAGCAGGCTGAAGTCATAGACGGTCTAAATTGGAAAAAGCAAAAGCATGTTGAATTTGTTGCTTAGCAAAGGAATCTTAACACCAACTAGTTTATCGCTCTCAATGGGTGTACTAATTGAACGATTTTTTGTCTTATCGATTCCGTGACGTACGTAGAGGGTCAGGTGGGCCCATCGCCTCAAAAAAAATTTATGAAGCTCCACGAATGACAGAAGCTCAACTTTTGCTCACCAAAAGACAGGGGCGCCCACCAAGAAACAGGGACGCCCACCAAGAGACAGGGACGCCCACCAAGAGACAGGGATGCCCACTAAGAAACAGGGACGTCCACCAAGAGACAGGGATGCCCACTAAGAGACAGGTATGCCTACCAAGAGACAGGGACACACACCAAGAGACAGGGACTCCCACCAAGAGACAGGGACACACACCAAGAGACAGGGGTGTCCCCTAGAAATATGAACGCCCACCACAAGACAGGTGCACCCACCAGGTGACAGGGGCGATGTCTCTGGAGATATGGTCGCGAACCAAGACGCCAAATATTGGTGCCCGTTAGGGTTGCGGCCCCCTCCAATTGGAATTCCTGTATGCTTATGTTTACTGATTAAAGGATAATTTGTACACTCGTATCGATCATGAGTAGCTACTAGTAACAACTGCTAAACTTTGAGCTAAAACAAAGAGATGAAGATCTTTGAGCGTCACATGTATTCTTAGAGACAAATATTTTAACTGACCTTGTAGCCTTTGTCCGTAATGCTGCGATCCAAAGCCATCTGAAATTTCGATTATTTCCCGTTTGTTAGAAAGTCTAGATGCTACGAGTATATGAATCATTCGCAAACTTTTCTTGCAAAATTCGGTTGATCTACTGCTAGTCTACTTTGTGCGCATTTCTCTCTAAATATTATGCTGTGTGAGAATTTTACAAGCGTAGTTTCGAAAAGAAAGGCAGTTTCAGCGGCTTGGACCAACTTAGCCAATACTCAACCAATTTGAGTAATGTACGCTAGCTGGCCATGTACATTGACAATGTACATAGACCACGGGATATTGGGCATAGGGGTCGAGTGGCTAGAATAGAAAGTACGCGTGTTCAAAACGCAGTTGGATGGGTTGAATCGCCCGGAGGATAGAGGGACTTCGTTTCTGAATGTTACATCACTTAGGCGCAACGACAACGGATAACAAAAGGCCAAACCAAGTGTCCAGTGTCTTTTGAAAAAGCCTAGGAGTGCAGCAGTTCGGAGTTAGGGGTGCTAAGAAGCTAGGAGCAAACTCTGGGAGTAGGAGTGAATGAGGTCGCGTTAGGAGTCAATTTTAGGTGTGAGCGTATTATAAAACAAGGACAGTAGAATTCCACTCCTAACGCCTAAGTCAAGGGCTCAAGAGCCAACAGACTCTCCTAGATCAATCAATAGTAAGTTGGAGAAAAGATTGACTGACTGAATTCTGATTCTGATAAAGATTGCATCAGAACAGCCTTTTTATTTATCATCAGTGTGAATTGTGATTTTGAAAAAAATTGGCAGAGTTAAGTCTTTTGGGTAACTCTAAATTGACAATGCGCAACTTGATTTTGCTTGTTGTCACTTGAACTGAGTTATTTGGTTCTTTACCGGGAAAAAGCTACAGAAAAAACACTTATGCTGCTCACACTAGCACACTCGGGCAGGTACTGGATGCACTCGAACACGGGGCAGCACCCGACAGACACGGAGAGCAGCACTTCAGTCCAGCGAGCGTGCTGAATCACGGCTATGAGCACTTCCTTCTCCTTGGCCCTGGTGGCGTAGTTCACGAACAGGTAACCGTTGCAGTCCTTGATGAGGCTGGCACCGCAGCTCAGCAGGTGCGACACGACCTCGGCTTGGCCAGATTGAGCAGCCAGGTGTAAGGCAGTTTTCTGTTCAAATTTCAGATGGGTCAAGCTTGTAATCAACGTAATTTACTAGCAATATAAACTGAAACTTGTGTAAACTCAACATCTTAAGTCATATTAGCAGTCTTGTACTCCAATACAAACATGATTTTTTATGTTAACCAATTCAATTAGTTAGGGCAAAAACTCTTTGCAAACTTTGATAATATGCTATAAGTATAGTGATGTCTGATGGGACAAATCTATTAGTGTATCCATGCTACGGTCATTGGTCAATTAATTAATCAGTGAGTCGTAATCCACGTGATTATGGTCGGGAGTGGACCTAAATTGATCAAGGTAAAATGCGCAGATGGACAAAGGTAAATATAATTAATTGCCAAATCAACTTGGACGATAAATGTCAAATATTAGCTGTGTTCAACCTTTGAGGCTAGGCTGTGATAGATTAATTACATTAGTGTTGGTCAGTGGAAACGTTGAGTCAACGTACTGCTGCTCACCGGTAGTGAAGTTCTACAATATCAATGCCATTTTTTTATTCATCCTTTCCATTGGGGGCTCCACTTGTTTTATAAATAGAAATGAGTTGGAAAATGTCTATTGTAGACGTGCTTAATTCAAGAAGTAGCTACAGTACCTTCCAAACAAGCCCCGTCATAAACTACGCAATGAACAAATGATTAGCTGCCAAATTTTAAACTGACAGACAGACAAATTTGTTGTAAATACGTTTCCATTATATCACCTCTTCTCGGTTCTGAGCATCGATGAGAATTGGATTGACGCTGAGTAGCAATCTGATGCAGTCCATGTGGCCATTGCGAACCGCCAGGTGTAGGCAGGTGTTGCCATTTGTGTCTCTGAAATGCAAAATTATTAAAAGTTCCAGTGAAGATCTTCAAGTGCCTATAGACGGCTGTGATAGACAGCTCAAGTACACTATTCTTCAATTAGCAGTACCTATCGATGCTTCATACCTATAGCCTTTACCTACTTGAAATATACTCGCAGGTTGAGTAGATAATCAGTCCCGTGACGTGTTCAAATGAGAACTCAGAGATAGGAAATTTTCAGCTTTTCAATACTCTATCCCTCCAAAAGTTCCGAAATAAAGTTCTGCTGTTTCTGTAGTTTTAATGTGCAGTTTTTCTAGAGCACAGCTTTCTTCTCAACCGACTTTGTCGATGGCCAAACCCCAGTCTGCCCTGTGTAAAGTGCAAATCTTTTCGAAGTCTTTTTATCTAGAGATAAATATATCTAGATATGAAAGGTGAGAGGAGAGGAGAGATGAGAGGAGAAGAGGTAAATGGGGGGAGGAGAGGAGAGATGAGAGGAGAAGAGATGAAAGGAGAGAGGATAGGAGAGATGAGAGGAGAAGAGATGAAAAGAGAGAGGAGAGGAGAGATTAGAAGAGAAGAGATGAAAGGAGAGAGGAGAGGAGAGATGAGAGGAGAAGAGATGAAAAGAGAGAGGCGAGAAGAGATGAGAAGAGAAGAGATGATAAGAGAGAGGAGAGGAGAGATGAGAGGAGAAGAGAAATAGGGAGAGAGGAGAGGAGAGATTAGACGAGAAGAGATGAAAGGAGAGAGGAGAGGAGAAGATATGAAAGGAGAGAGGAGAGTAGAGATGAGAGGAGAAGAGATGAAAGGAGAGAGGATAGGAGAGATGAGAGGAGAAGAGATGAAAGGAGAGAGGATAGGAGAGATGAGAGGAGAAGAGATGAAAAGAGAGAGGCGAGAAGAGATGAGAGGAGAAGAGATGAAGGGAGAGAGGAGAGGAGAGATGAGACGAGAAGAGATGAAAGGAGAGAGAAGAGGAGAGATGAGAGGAGAAGAGATAGAAGGAGAGAGGAAGGAGAGATGAGACGAGAAGATATGAAAGGAGAGAGGAGAGGAGAGATGAGACGAGAAGAGATGAAAGGAGAGAGGAGAGGAGAGATGAGACGAGAAGAGATGGAAGGAGAGAGGAGAGGAGAGATGAGACGAGAAGAGATAAAGGGAGAGAGGAGAGGAGAGATGAGACGAGAAGAGATGGAAGGAGAGAGGAGAGGAGAGATGAGACGAGAAGAGATGGAAGGAGAGAGGAAGGAGAGATGAGAGGAGGGGGGAGAGGACAGAACCGCGAAGAGAGCTGAGAAGAGTCAAACCTTGAACATTGCTATTGTGAAGTTTCAAAGAAAGATGAGGGCCATATAGAGAGGCTTTGCGGGCCGAAGTTTGCCCACCCCTGCTTAGAGTCAGCGTTTTCAAATTAAATGCGCCCTCCTCACTTTTGGAACACGGCGCCTCGCTGCAGGAGAATTCGCACAATTTTTGCGTGCCCATTCTCGGCTGCCAGGTGCAACGGCGACTGGCCCAACCGGTCGAGGGTGTTGAGCAGGGGCGGGCAGGATTCAACAAGGTGCCGACAGGTGTTCAATCGACCGTAGCGGGCGGCGAAGTGCAACGGGGTGCTCCGGTCATTGTTGGCTACTCGGCAATGTGCGCCCAAGTGCAGCAGCTTCTCAGTGATCATCAGGTCGCCCTTCTGCGTGGCGTAGTGCAGCGGCGTACAGCCGTACTGATCCTTCAGGTTGAGCAGTGGTGCCAGCTTCTGCAATAGACGATAGAAAAGCTTGTGTATAGCTTATTTAAAGGCGCTGTTTTGAGACTGGTTTGACAGGTATACTATTGCACCAAGTGCCGGTGACTTGCATTGTTACTTCGTACGTGGCTTTGGGGCTCTGCCGAAAGCTGACCATCAGCACCCGGCAAGAAGGCAAGCAGCCACGCTCATTCCGCTGCCCCCTGAGCACGGCCTCGGTCTTTACGCAAGCACTCGCTCACATAGTGTGTACCACGGCCCTGACTTTCTCATCACCAGTTATTTTACTAATTCTGTGCCTTAGGGTTGGTCTCTAAGGCATTGTGAATCGAATGACACTCTGCTCTGCGCAGACTTGAACCCGGGAACTCTGTCGGGCAAGTGAGATGCGTTACTTGACCGTTTTTCAATCAATCAATTAATCAATCAATCAATCAATCAATCAATCAATCAATCAATCAATCAATCAATCAATCAATCAATCAATCAATCAATCAATCAATCAATCAATCAATCAATCAATCAATCAATCAATCAATCAATCAATCAATCAATCAATCAATCAATCAATCAATCAATCAATCAATCAATCAATCAATCAATCAATCAATCAATCAATCAATCAGTCAATCAATCAATCAGTCAATCAATCAATCAATCAATCAATCAATCAATCAATCAATCAATCAATCAATCAATCAATCAATCAATCAATCAATCAATCAATCAATCAATCAATCAATCAATCAATCAATCAATCAATCAATCAATCAATCAATCAATCAATCAATCAATCAATCAATCAATCAATCAATCAATCAATCAATCAATCAATCAATCAATCAATCAATCAATCAATCAATCCATCGACAACTCACTTTAACAATGCACGGATTGTTCCACTGGTCCTTCTTGGTGCCATTGATGGTGCACAAGTGGACGACATTCCTGCCGTCAACGTCCACAGCGGAAATATCGGCTCCGGAGCAGAACAGAGTGACCAGACAGTCGAATGCGCTCTTCCTGGCCGCAAGCAGCAAGGCTGTGTTATCCTGGTTGTCTCGGAGCTCGGGATCGCTGCCCTGCAGTGCGAAAGTAATTAACAGCATTTGAGTTGGCCATCTCAATTCTCAGTTAGGTGACCGCTTCTTAGATAACTTCATCGCGTTCTTAGATAAGGCCTCACCTTAGAAAGCAGGAACTTGGCCAGCTCAGAGTGGTTGAACATCACGGCCTTGTGCAGCGGAGTGTGCCCATTCTTGTCCCGGTGGGCCAAAACGTCGCGAACGTTCTTAGGCTGGAATTCGAACATCATCTGAACCATCTCCAGTTCGCCTTTCAGACAGGCGAAGTGCACCGGTGTGCTCGAGTCCTCTTGCTCAGTGTCGATGTCAGCCTCGAGCTCCAGACAGAGCCTCACGGCGTTCGGGTCGCCGCAGTTCACCGCAGCGTGCAGGGGGACATTGCCCTCGAGGTCGCGATAGTTGATCACCTGCTTGCGACTGATTCCGTGCTTTTTCTGGCAGAAATCAGCGATTAGGCTGAGGCATTTGGCGCTGCTGTTCGTGACGGCAATGTGCGACGGAAACTGGCCGAAGTTGTCCGGCTTGCACGGCTGGCATTCGGTTTCCAACTGAAAAATTCGACGTTGTAATTATTCCAGGTTACTCTCCAGGGCACACAATGAAACAATGTTAGTTTTATGAAACATTACTTTTTGCCTGCTGCTGGTTCAGCCTTATTAACAATAAATTACACCTGCCCTAATGGGCCAGATGTGCAACCGACAGCTCAGACGCAGCTATTGCGCGGCGCATCTGAAGGCTGCGTACGACTTTTCAGTCCAAGGACTGGGTAGTCGCCACGCACACCCTCAATTACCCCAGCTAATGTTGGCACCAATTTTACAGCTGGGTGAACTGAGGCAATGCAGAGTTAAGTGTCTTGCTCAAGGACGCAAGTTGTTCCGAGTGGGATCGAGAATCGAACCCCCGACCTTTCCGACGCTCTAACCACTAGGCTACAACCCCCAGTGCAGAGAATAAAGTCGAGAAGCTGTGATAGTCTATAAAAGTTTTTAGTAAAGCTTTCCTCAATGCATCGACTTCCGTAGTGAGGTAAAGGATTCTGTTTGAGCACTATAGACCAACAACTTGCTGTGTGACTTTCTCTAACTTTTCCTTTGTTGTCTCAGACAAAAGAATTCTTTTCAATGTGGGATTATGGTCAAGGTTTTACATAGCTATGGTATATTTATTCTTGATCCAGAATAATGAGTATAAATTATGCATGTATAGAATCCGATGGCTCAACTTCTTGATGAACTTCTCACATTCATCGATCGTCCACTTGCATAATTTCTTCCTTCTTCTTCTGGGGGCAATCATAAGTGCAATGCGAAACTCAAGAGAGGCAAACTTCTCAGCTTTAGGAACGGTGTATTATCCCTATTATTCAATTAATTTCTCTCGCTATATGCTCCATCACCCAATAACACACTAATAAAATATGACTAGGCGTTGTTCAGACATGCAATCTACTGATTTTACCTGTTTCAGTTGTCGCTAAGCAGAGCCTGATCCTGGGATTCGCTTTGCCTTGCGTTTACCTCATTCGAAGACACTTCAGAAATAGCTTTACTTCTATTGCTTTTATTATTTAGCTATTGCTCAGTCACTATTCTCAAGATGGTAGGTTTTTTACATGTTATTTCATTTGTAAGAAATTAATGTCGTATTATATTCAAGACTGCATGGACTATACATGGTATAAATTTTGTTGATAACTTCATATTTTATGTCTGATAAATTGAAAAAGATTGTAAACCTTTTTTTCGATGCCAATCGTAAATAAATGAATAGAAAAAGGGAAGAACCAACATTGGTTTGATCACTAAAGCCGATTTTTCCTGTCACTTCTATCCAGTGGCCTACGCAGAGGAGAGCCGGAGGTCAGGGGTGCCCACCAAGAGACAGGGGCGCCCACCAAGAGACAGGGCCGCCCACCCAGAGACAGCGGCGCCCACCAAGAGACAGGGGTGCCCACCAAGAGAAAGTGGCGCCTACCAAGAGACAGGGGTGCCCACCAAGAGACAGGGCCGCCCACTAAGAGACAGGGGCGCCCACCAAGAGACAGGGCCGCCCACCAAGAGAAAGTGGCGCCTACCAAGAGACAGGGGTGCTCACCAAGAGAAAGAAGCGCCCACCAAGAGAAAGGAGCGCCCACCAAGAGAAAGTGGCGCCTACCAAGAGACAGGGGCGCCACCAAGAGACAGGGGCGCCCACCAAGAGACAGGGGCGCCCACCCAAGAGGTCGAGAAACGAACCCTTGATTAAACTGTTGCCCTTCAAGGTAGCGGCCCCTCCAATTAAAATTCCTGCCCACGCCACAGCTTCTATCTATGGTAACACATCAAGAGGTCTCTGAAAGGAGTAAAATAAAAAAATACAAAAACATTTAATCTTTACTTTTGTAAAGCTAAAGCCGAGAAAACTACGCATTCAAATGGGAATCGTATAGTCCTTCTGCCTTCGCGTGTCTGTGAAACTTTCTGTTGAATAAGGGAGCTTTCCCTTAGAAAACCATAACGAAAAATTTGAACAATAAATGTGAAAGATTTTTGGCTAATCATATTTTAGTTTCTATATATCTATCCACGCTCGTATTTTATTTTAGAAAGACCATACTGTAGACAAATATCGTCTGAGAAAGGCAATTACTCGTACCAAATTATAAGAAATAGGACCTACGAGTACCTGGTAGTACGTCTAGCCGACTACAAAAACATCTAAATTTGTTTTTTTGTAATTGTAACGGTAGTCCCTAAAAGTGTCATAATTTTGAGCACTTCACGGCTTTGATTGAGCAGTTTTGTTTTGCTATAACCTTTCAGAAATCGGGAGAAATTATACGGTAAGCATCTGTAAGAAGCAAATGTAATTTCTGTCCGTCCATTGAATCAAGTCTCCAGACTCTCCAGACTATTCCTCTTCGCGCCGGCTGTCGAATTTGATTTTATGCACCGCCGGAGCTCTGATGCCGCCGCCCTGATGTCCGGGATTAGCCTTGATCTCAGCAATGGTCCGAGTCTCCTCGGGATCCAATCGGAAGGTGAACCGCTGGACCAAGTTGGTTAGGAACAGGAACAGCTCCATTCGAGCGAGGCTCTCGCCTAGACACGCCCTCTTACCGATCCCAAAGGTGACCAGGTGTTCGTCTGGCGAGTAGCGACCTTCCTGGTCCAGGTGCCGCTCCGGCCGGAAACACTCCGGCTGGGGAAAGTGGTCGACGCTGTTGTGCACGTTGAAAATGTTGAACAGCACCAGCGCGTCTTTGGGAATTTCGTAGCCGCACACTCTGGCAGTCTCGGTGCACCTGTGGGCGACGCCTAACTGAGCTAGACAGGCCATCCGGTTCACCTCATCGATCACGGCCTGGGTGTAGTGCAACTGGCTCTTGTCCTTCATTGTCACCTGTCGATCTGAACCCACGACACGCTTGATTTCGTCCACAAGACGCTTCTCAACTTCTGGATTCTCAATAAGAAACAGAATCGCCCAGCGGAGCGTCTGCGAGGTGGTGTCGGTGCCCGCTATGAAAAGGTCCAGCACAGCCAGGGAGAGTCGGACGTCGTTGAACTCGCTCGGATTAGATGCCTGTTGGTGCAAGAAGGCTTCGATGTAGTCTCTGGGGTGCTCCGGGCTGCCCAGGTCGGCTTTGTGCTTCTCAAGCTGCTTTCTACAGAATTTGATCAGCTCGCCAAATATGTTGATCTGCTTGCGTCGCAGTGCTATCACTAGACGCAGCAGAGGCTTAAGCTTCACATAGTAGTTCTGATGAAGCTGGAACACCATGCTGCGAGTCCGATTGTTCTGGCTCTGCGTAATTCGTTGAAACATCTCCAGGACGCGACCGAACTCCGGATCCTCCGAGGCCAGCCGAGTGCCGAAGACCATCTGGCAGATGACATTGCTGACGGCCGTGCTTAGCAATGGTACCGTGTCCAGTGGGAGCCCGGCTTGAATGCCCTGGTCTTCGATTCCCGATCGCAGCTCCTCCACCTCGCCCAGGATAATTTCCTCGGCTCCCTGGCGTCCGAAGCCGAAGTCTCGAAGCGTTTTCAAGCTCAAACGTCGATAAAGACGCCACTGCTCATCCTCGCTTAGAATTATTCCCGCTTTCTCACCGGTCAGCTCGGGCAGGATAAACGTTTGTTGACGCCCCAGAAACTTATCACCCTGCGAGATGAAAGCATCTTTAATCGCTTCGTAAGTGTTTAAGCAGTAGAGCTTCTCCAGGCCCATGTAGAGAACTACAACAGGCTGCTTGGCGAACTGCTTCTCGCTAAGGAACTCCTCGAGCGGCTCGCGTAGGAAAGGCAAACTGCCGACTAGCGGGTACCAGCCTGGACTCGGCGGGTCGCCAGACTTCGGTGCTTTGGCAACCAGAACAAAGTACAGAACGAAAGCCAAGACACACAGTGAAACTGTTAAAAACATTATTCGCGTCGAGTTTTAAAAAATTACAGAAAAAGGTACGTCTTGGACAATTCTGTTAAGAAGCCTTTTTATAGTTAGACACCTGAGTTAGCACCTGAATATTTTTTCAACCCTATCGTTATGCTCTAGATTGCCGCTAAAGTTTTTACAGTGCACAAAAGATAAGGGTAGAAAAGCCGGAGTAGAATAGAAAGAGATCGACAGGCAAGAGAGTTAGCTGTACACGACACAGGTGTGCACGGATTTATTTGACATTCAATTGAAGCAACACAGAATCACATACGAACATATTTTGGCTTGCTTGCTGGCGACAGTTGCTGGCGACAGTTGACCAGCAACCCAGCGAGGGAGCAGGCGGTCATGCCCATTCTAGTAACATGCACATGGATGCGTACTCAGATATACAATTGTATAGGGTGCACCGTACAGCGGGTCATAAATCGAAAGAAAAGGCCCTGGACGAGTCCCAAACTAATTTGGTCGCGCATGGAATAAGACCTGTGTAGCTCCTTAGCGCGAGAGTCAGTTGCCCTAATCTCTAAGCTAATTAACCCTCCATCACGGGCTGTACTATTAAACAAAGTTCGACAATCACTTTTGTTGCTTTCACAGCCAGACTCACCAGAAGTTGGCAAACATCGGCGGCATCTCTGCTGCAGGCGAAGTGCAACGCCGTGTAGCCATGGTAACCCTCCAGGTTGGCATTCCACTCGGGCGAGTCGCGAAGTGCCTGCAGGCACTCCAGCCGGTTCAGCTCGGAGGCCAGGTGAACTGGTGCCTTCCGCTCTCTCACCGTGGCCAAGTTGACGTTGGCGCCCAGCTCAACCAGAAGGCGGACAGTCTTCACCTGGTCCGCTTCGATGGCCTCGTACAGCGCCGTTTTACCTTCATTGTCTTGAAAGTCAATGTCTGAAAACAAAAAACCGGAAGTTTTAGTGCCATTCGGTCAAGAGAATTGAAGATTAATAAATATTTTACTTTTGAAACTCACTGGCGCCTTCCTCAATCAGCAGGGCGATGATGCTGGTCTGACCGGCTTTGGCGGCCACGTGCAGGAGGCTCTGTCCGTACTCATTGGTGGTCTCGATGGCCTCGGAGTTGCCGTCGAATATCTGACGAAGCTCGTCCGCCATACCAGAGACTGCGCACTGTGGTAAGGATGAGAGATTATAGGACTATGTAGTTTAGTAGTGAAGCAAATATCATATATTCGTATTTAGCTACTTCCATTCTTCTAACTCCTTACTCTTGAGAACGGATACGTGTGCATACTCTAAAAATGCACAGCGGCCCCCACTTCTCATCCTCCTTGTGCTGGATTTAGGATTTTTCCGGCCGGGTCAGCCGACCCCATTGACCATCCCCTGTATCCGCCAAAATTGCATCACCCGCTGAAGTTATATTTTATTGCATCACTAAAGCAGAAGTATTCTGCTTCCTATTTACAGCTAGCTACCTTTACATATTTTCAGTAAAAAAGCATGGTCTATCTGATAAAAGAGCTAGAACACCCAAAAACATACACAAATACAAAATAAAGAATGGAACAGAATAAAAAGTACTCCTGTGGTAATTCTCGAAAAGTACTAAAGGAAATATGTCACAAATATTATGTATACCTTGAACAAGTGAGCCGCCGTGTCATTCGGCAAGCTGCTAGTCGACAGCAGCTGCATGTTAACGTCGCTGCCAGGGTTCGACTTTATCGTCGGCGCAACGGCAGCGCCGGTCGCAGCGAGGGCGGCGTGCTCGCCGCCAGCAGGTCCGGTCGACGGCATAGCTATCGCCGTTTGAACTTTCGTTCCAACAGTGTTGGTCTTCTTGAACAGTGACATGCCGCTGTAGACAACGGCGGTTCTGCTTATATCTGCTCGAGCTGGGAACGCTTTCTTCTCCTGACCAGAACTCTCAAGCTGTCTGCTTTTATCCTCCACATCCGTAGCCTGCCAGGACTGGCTACTATTTTGCTTCGTTGCCATGGCGACGAAGCAACGTAGGACCAACGAAACGCGTGCGCGCCAATCTATTATAATCACTCTCTCAACTCTCACCCTCCTTTTCCGCCTTTAACTGGATCGCTAATTGAATCAAGCAATTGTGTTTGGTACACAACTATACACCGGCCGCTGAGTTGGCTTTTGCTCCGTGATCCGCAGTCCAGTTTCCGTACACGCGACTACTGCCAAATTAATAGAAAAGTTTTGGAGAACAATCGATCAAATTGATTAAACGCGAGCTCTAATCTAGCATAATTTATGATAATAATAGCAATGTTGATGCAATTGTCTCTCTGCCAGTCGGTAATTGGGGTCAGTTGACCGCGGTTTCTGCTGTTGTTTTGGAGCTTCACAAGAAATTTTAACTATGCCGTATGGACACAATTAAAACAACCAGAGTTGAAGAAGCACTCACCTGGTCAGTGCAGAGCTACGGCCAGTTAAGTGTAAAAATCAATCTGGTTTTGGGAGCCTTTTTAGTTGCTGGGCCAGCTAGCAGCTAGGGAGAAATCGAGATGTGTGACGATAAGCCAGGGATTGGACGCTACATTAGCCTGATTGGGTCACTGTGCAGGGCTGTTACGTATATTGGCTTCTATGCTAGCGCCAAAGTTGATTTATTTTACGAACGACTGTTAGTCTGCCCAGTCGACACAAAGCTGACTAGAAATACTATTGACTTACATGCATGATTTTCGAGTTAACTGCCATCGCTACAAGTCAGCTGATCACATCTACTAATCCGCTAATCCCGCTCTGACGGCTTGAAATCGAAATTGTTCGTTAGTTTTGTTTCAAAGAGTCTCCTGAGACTCTCTGGTGTCTATCTGATTTCGAACGGACGAATTAGCATACTTGTTTATTTTTAATTGGGTTTTATTTGAAAACATCGCGTATTGTCGTATCAACTACTGTCAGTAGCCAGTTAATTAACTAAATAACTAACTAACTAAAAAACTAACTAACTAACTAACTATAACAAACTAACTAACTAACTGACTGACTAACTAACTAACTAACTAACTAACTAACTAACTAACTAACTAACTAACTAACTAACTAACTAACTAACTAACTAACTAACTAACTAACTAACTAACTAACTAACTAACTAACTAACTAACTAACTAACTAACTAACTAACTAACTAACTAACTAACTAACTAACTAACTAACTAACTAACTAACTAACTAACTAACTAACTAACTAACTAACTAACTAACTAACTAACTAACTAACCAACTAACTAACTAACTAACTAACTAACTAACTAACTAACTAACTAACTAACTAACTAACTAACTAACTAACTAACTAACTAACAATTAACCAACTAACTAACTAACTAACTAACTAACTAACTAACTAACTAACTAACTAACTAACTAACTAACTAACTAACTAACCAACTAACTAACTAACTAACTAACTAACTAACTAACTAACTAATTAACAACTAACTAACTAACTAACTAACTAACTAACTAATTAACAACTAACTAACTAACTAACTAACTAACTAACTAACTAACTAACTAACTAACTAACTAACTAACTAACTAACTAACTAACTAACTAACTAACTAACTAACTAACTAACTAACTAACTAACTAACTAACTAACTAACTAACTAACTAACTAACTAACTAACTAACTAACTAACTAACTAACTAACTAACTAACTAACTAACTAACTAACTAACTAACTAACTAACTAACTAACTAACTAACTAACTAACTAACTAACTAACTAACTAACTAACTAACTAACTAACTAACTGACTAACTAACTAACTAACTAACTAACTAACTAACTAACTAACTAACTAACTAACTAACTAACTAACTAACTAACTAACTAACTAACTAACTAACTAACTAACTAACTAACTAACTAACTAACTAACTAACTAACTAACTAACTAACTAACTAACTAACTAACTAACTAACTAACTAACTAACTAACTAACTAACTAACTAACTAACTAACTAACTAACTAACTAACTAACTAACTAACTAACTAACTAACTAACTAACTAACTAACTAACTAACTAACTAACTAACTAACTAACTAACTAACTAACTAACCAACTAACTAACTAACTAACTAACTAACTAACTAACCAACTAACTAACTAACTAACTAATTAACCAACTAACTAACTAACTAACTAACTAACTAACTAACTAACTAACTAACTAACTAACTAACTAACTAACTAACTAACTAACTGACTAACTCGACCATATAGACTAGCTCGTATAAAGCCAATCAGGTTGACAAATTAGTTTGTAAGTTGGTAAGCCCATAGACACCGCTGAATTTTGCCTTTGAATGGATTTTTATTGTATCAAGTATCTACGAACGTATATTTAGTCATTTTCGCAAGTCGTAAAAAGGGCAGGAAAATGCTAAAATCTCTACTTATTACAAGTAGCAAGATAAGCGTGTTAGGTAAGAATCAGACGTTTTAATCAAAATTACGAAGCAATAAAACGAAAAAGCATTTAAATTAGACACTATAAAATCACAAATCTTTTAAAATTGAAATCTCCAAGTTTTACAAAATGCAAACTATTTATCGGGATGATAGCCATCGGGCCCGCGATCTCACATTTATTCAAGTAACGTTTTTAACAAATCGACCCAATTGGTTGTCAGAATTCCTTAGCCAATCAACGAGCTTTCAAGCCTAAACACGTTTCCATCCACAAAGCCTTTTCAAAGGCACAGATACGGAGAGAGTAAAAAATCTGTTGGAATAAGGCAGCCAAGTCTTCAATTTGGGCCGAACCAGCTCGCGATTTCATCAAAACGGTACAGCTAATATAGCGAGAGTTTGAAATGCAACTGTACAATTGAATTGACGCGGTTAGTTCAAAGAAAGATCTAGAAAACGGTATAGCTCTCGTTTGGACTTTTCCAACTTTCTCTAGATTTGCCAGGTAAGAATCATTTAGCAGGTTCTATTACTTATTGGATATCTCCATTTACATTGCTCTAGCTATCCTAATATGCAGGCTAATATAATTAGCCTAATTAGCAATGAAACTATATGAACTGCGAGATAACCTACAAGAATTATTAGCTCATTTGTCAAAGTAGCTAGCAATTAAGGTGGGAAAAGTAGACAAGGGGTCAAAGTCACGTGACGAAGGCTCGGAGCATGCATCGATTAAGCCATCCTTATGCCAGCGTCTCTTTTGAACTGGCACCTTATTTCTGGTTGTCCAACTAAAGACATTCAAAAGTCCAAATGCCTATCACTACCATTAAAGAGCATTTTGTTGTCCAAACAAACCCAGCACACATCTGCAAAGAGTTTTTTCTACGTTCCATTGCAAGCAGGAAATGAGAGTGCAGACTAGAACGCGGTTTTATAACCAACTCCCTCTTTGACCTGACTTTCCGGCCTCAGCTAATATTGAAGTTTCCAACAACTGCAGAGAGATAAGTAAGGCACTTCATGACTTTAGAGTGGTGGGCGGATTGCCAACTAATGAGAATAGGTTTTACAATCTTGGATAGATATTTTTATATTGACTGATTGAGCAGTGTTCTACATATCGCGTCGAATTCAAAGCGCTCCAAGTCCAAGGCTATTTTGACTTTGTCAAAGCTAAGTCCCTGTCCGAATCTTGAATGGGATCTTAATTAGGATATAAATTTGAGCAAGCTCAATTTATGTATGACGTTGCTATTTACATGAAGGTCTGATGCGTAGGTGGTTGCCTGGAATAGCTCAGGCCCACACTGCTCTGCTATTCCTTAGCTTGAATATTGATAGCACGCTTGTTCGAATGAAGTAATACACTTGAAACTTGATAAATTTGTGTAGATAGGCAATAAACAGATATAGAAAGACAGACGGACAGACAGAAAGACAGATAGACAGACGGACAGGCAGACAGACAGACAGACAGACAGACAGACAGACAGACAGACAGACAGACAGACAGACAGACAGACAGACACAGACACACAGACATACAGACAATAAGATAGACAGACACTAAGATCGACAGCCAGACAGACAGACAGACACTAAGATAGACAGACACTAAGATAGACAGCCAGACAGACAGACAGACACTAAGACAGACAGGCAGACAGGAATGGTTGGCAAGACTACAGATTACCAACAACATCATCAGTAGCACTAAAGATGAATACTGTATCAGGTCTGCGCATGAAAAAAGGGTGTCAAATCAGTCTGTACACTTGGATATCAGTGACACGGAATCGTTTGAGCTGAGCAGACTCATCCCGTATCAGATTTCCAATTTCTTTAATTTCTTTAACCAGACGACTGGTTGTGTTTTTTGTAATCCATCAAAACGTTTTTTCCAACCTTCGCTGCAACATTTGACTTTCAGAGAATTGCCTGCCCAATGCCCGGAATGATCCATGATCCTGTCAATGCCAGTTGGGTAAACTTACTGTACGCGTTACAAATATCGCCTTGTCAGCAGATAGACAGATTGCCGCAATCGAAGACACGCAATGGCTAGATGAAGTTTATATTTGATAGATAAGAGAAATTGTGATGAAGTCACGCCGCGGGGAACTGAGCAAACACCACAGGAGAAAATATGCCGTCCTTTCGTCATCACGGTTCCACGTGTCACAATTGTCATGCTAAAAGCAAGCCTATATGGGTCTTAGGAGACTTTGAAATTCTTGCTCTGTTCGTGCTGCACAGTATTGACATTACAAGGCGCAAGCCAGAAGCAGACGCGCTCCCAAGAAATAGTAACGTTTCATTCTTTGATTGTTGCAAAAACAAGCCGCAACGCTTTTGTAGCAAATCCCCCCCGATCTTGCAAAACGGGGAATTTTCGCACGAACTGTCGATCCCCCTCATCAACCCGAACACTTTGAACTCGAAACTGGACTGGATTCGGTGAAACATTCCTCTCTGGCACCTCACTATTCCGGTGAATCATATTTTCTTGCCCCCAGCTTGACCAAGCGAAAAAGACAGAGCCTGTGAGAGAGAGAGAGAGAGAGAGAGAGAGGCAGAAAGTCCTCTGGGACACACACAGACGCATGCAATACAACACACAGAAGCGATATATAGAGCTAGAGTGGATGCAATCGAGCAATTTAATTTCAGCGGCTTGCCGATTCGATGGACATCGGGCGGCAGCGATGGCGGACACGGCGAGAGAGAGAGAGAGAGAGAGAGAGAAGGGGAGCGAAGCGGGAGAGGCGGGTAGATGGAAAACAGGGGGTTGGGACTGCTGGGGGGCAGTTGGAGTGAATAGAGCGCAAAACTATTTGGAAAGATTTCAGGGATTTCGGCTAAAGCGAGTAGACGTCGGCATCGAGGAGAAAGTGTGAGCGGAGACTGAATCGAGTGGAGAAGCTGAGGGCCCCTATTGAGCGCAGATGCAATATCTGTGCTCACACTCTGGCAATTTCTGCTAGGGCAAATCGAATTTTACTCCCTCTCAGCCTATTTTTTATCCGCCCCTGGCTACTAGGCTAAGAGTTTCTAAACTGGCAATTGGCCATTCTACTTACGCTCATCTTACTGAGCGCAATATACTCGTAAATCAGAGAGTTCCCAAGCTGGCAGAACGTTCAAGTATATAAACATGCACCGCGCTGCCATTCGTTGCATCATTCTCCCGAGTTTCAGCCTGCCACCAGGGTCCGTATAGCTGTTTAATATAGACGAGGGAAGTAGCATAATTGTCAGCAGTCGAGCGAGAGAATATAGATGGATAAATATATGGATAGACCCGAGAACCGCACCGCTTTGAGTCCGGGTTAGCGGGCACGGCTAAGGGGAGGGCTTAATGGCCTGGGCGAGCAAATTTTATGCTCGCAAAATTGAAGGCCTGCTCCCCGACTGGATCATTAGGAGGCGGGGGCGGCGTGGGGAAGGAGGGTATGCCCCAGTGCGCAGAAATTTACCGAGGTAGCTATAGGAAGTGAACTGCGAGAGGCCAGGAAAATTAGACAGCCCTCTCTGCTGCCGGAATGAAGTGAGAAGTGAAAGACAGACAGAATGACTAAGTGACAAAGTGTAGAAGATCTGAAGTGTATAATTTTCAAATTCCATGCCTTTAAAATTCTTAGGCGATGTAATGAAGAATGGGAACTAATCAAAACACGTTTTGTTTTGTTTCAGATCGCCACTAACACAGGAGCATAAAAGAAGCATGAAAACGTTAGCAGTGCAGCATTCTCTGGTGCTAGTGATCCTAAACTTCCTGCAGTTCCTTCCCTGCCATTCAGTGTACAGCCCGCCATTGCTGGCAACCAGAACCGTCAGAGAGGGCACAACGACGTTCCGCATGGACCTGATGCCTCTGCTGCGCAGCCAACTGGGCGACGCTCAAGCAGACAGCGCTAGGCGCATCTCATTCTTCAAGGAGAAAGAGGCCTACCCGTTTCACATACTCAGCGACGGGCAGATCGGCCTGCAGGGCGCGCTGGACCGCGAACAGGTGTGCCGCTCCGGCTCGCCGTGTCCCGAGCAATGCTGCAAACTCCTGCGAATTGAAGTCCGCCTAGCGACTAGCCAAACCCGGGAGTTCTACATCCGTCTGCTCATCGATGACGTAAACGATTCACCGCCGAACTTTGAGAACCACATCGATCGGGTGTACTTAAGCCTCAGCGAGGATAGCCGACCAGGATACGAGCTGGAGCTGCCGGCAGCATCGGACGCGGACACGCCTGAGAATGGCGTCAAGGAGTACAAAATCTCCAACAAGCTGCCGGGCAATGTCACCTTTGATAGACACTTCCTGCTCATCGACAGTCAGTGGCCACTAACGCCGAAGCTTCGACTAACACTGCCGATAGATCGCGAAGAGACGCCAGAGATGGGTTTCATTTTTCTAGCTGTCGATGGGGGAGAGCCCCAGCTAACTGGCAGTCTGTCTGTTCTCATTGAAATCAAGGACGTGAACGACGACACCCCTAGGATTGTCGACTTCAAACCTGGCTACACCATCCGGTTGAACGAGACAGCTACTTCGTTCCACGGCGGGAGTTACAGCAGGCAACAGGTGGCGCGGTTTCGCGTTGAAGACCGAGACAGCAACGATAACGGACGAGTGAAATGCGACATCAAGCCGCCGCCAAGCGTGGAGCCGCGACTTAGAGCTGATCGGTACTTCGAAGTCAAGCCGATGTCAGGCGGTCCTAATCTATGGGAATTGAAAACTCTATTGGCCATAGACTACGAGCAGGTCAAGAGCTTCAGTTTCCACATCGTTGCTAGCGATTTCGGTATGCCAAGACATTCAAGCAGTGTCTCCGTGTCTATCATCGTGCAGAACATTGACGACCATCTGATCAGCATCACCTTTTGGAACGCCGGGGATCGTCGTGACAGAGTGGAGCTTCTTGAGAACAGCCCGTCAGGTCTGAAGATTGCTTCGGTCGAGGTTAAAGACCCCGACCTAGAGCTCAAGTCCGAATATGGAAGACTCCATTGCACCCTGACCAGTGGAGCGGGCCTCTTCCGCTTAGAAGAAAAAGAAGTATTTGGACTAACAAAAGAGTTCAATCTGCGAACAGTGGCTGTATTTGACCGAGAACAACGCGACGAGCATCGCGTTGTTGTGGCCTGTCAGGACAGTATGAACTCAGCGGCTTCTTCCACAGCAACTCTGACTGTAACGATTTCAGACGTCAACGACTGTCCGCCGGAATTCAGCCGACAGCTGTACCGCGGCAGCGTCCCGGAAAACTCGTCCAGACGCAAAATTGTACAAATGGACGC